>LOND01004126.1:35879-47799 GCA_014220965.1 Paragonimus kellicotti
CGCTTCCTAACCTCCTCGTTGCTTACTCGCTGGTGCCACCCGATACGAGCGATTGAACGCAGACATCGGTGGTCAAATACCTGGAGACGGTTCACGTCCTCTACTCCTGAGCGGCCAGGTTTCGCTGCCGTAAAGTAATACAGCCCTCACTGTTGTCTGATATACGCGACCCTTAAGCTTCAGAGAAATACCTCTCTGTCGCCATAGGTGTCTCAGATTAGCGAACACCGCCCTAGCCTTGGAAATACGCGCTTCTATTTCATTCCCTACACCTCCGCCGCCGCCGCTGCTAATACAGCTTCTGTTCTATCGCTTACACCTCCCGCGCTGTTGATGAAATTCCTTAGTATCAGAATCATTCCAATATCTTCATAACCACCGTCTAACGCAAAATTTGCGGAACCACAGCAGTTTAATAAAATTATCTCGGGTTTTGGGGCTGTAACATGTATTTGGATAACTATAAGCTCGTGTTCAGCATTTTCTGTAGCGCTTGAAATTTATCAACCGTGAGTTCTTTAGCATGAGCACAGTCAACATCAGTCAGGCTTTCGCCAAATCTGAGGTGTATGTTGGCAGTTTGCGAGAGCTAGGAACATTCATCCAAAGGTAAGAATGAATCAAAATCGTGAAAATGGGTGACTTTGAAGCACGTCACCCTTGACATTGAGACTGCCGGACAGTTCGCCGTAGCATGTTGACCTGAGCGCAAATGTGGGATTAAAACATCAGCGATAAAAATACTTCTTCAAAGCGCTTCTGCGTTAAACGGACACTAAAAATACAAAGACCATTCAGTTAGTCACACACACCTTCATAATCAAATAACTGGCAATTGTTGAACCGAAATTACTCGGCACGCCACTTTAGAAATTGTCCGTCGAAAAGTTGGTTAGTTTGACGATCGGAAATGAATAGTCGATTAGGTTTCAAATGCGAGCTTGCTAGTTCTAACCGGAAGGTCCTAACAACTGATGAATTCAAATTTGACGGTTCACGCAAGCAGCGGCTGATTTGGAATGCGACACTGTGGTTTATGAAATAAATATACGTTGGATATCACACAAATCCCCAGAGCTGTTAGATGTCGGGGATGTAATTCATTTTAACTATTCATGTAATATACTTGAAACGATATCCGTGGGCAGCCAGGGCATACGCCGGTCGTGGAAGCTTTGACACGGCTGATTAAGTTATTGCGGGCGACGAAGAACGTATCTGTGTGATGGGGCCACTCGACAATAATTCCTATATTCTAGAAAGAGGTCAGGGGCTCGTGCGAGCACTATAGGGGAATTAATTTGACCTCAGCCACAATCATGGTCTTGACATCAGTTACATATTTTTGTACTCAGCACATCAGACTTCAAACATGAACAGACAGGGTCCTGCCGCGGACGACGATATACCGATCAACATCTTCTTTGGCAGCTCCAGAATGCACAGTATAAGTTGCAGCTATCACATATGCTTTTGGTTACACTGAAACGCTCAACACTTACAGTGGAGTAGTTGGAAATATCCTTCTAGAAAATTTGAAATCTAACTATTCGGTTCAATTCGCCCTTAAATTTCCTTGATTTACTTTGAATGCCGATTGCGTACATTCTGTGCTGTACGTTTTGTTTAATCTTGGCACACTTTGTTGTCTTCTTACATTTAATACAATGTCCAACACTGTACATCCGAGAAACTACTTTTCAACGAAACCTGGAGGGCCTTAAATTTACTTTAGTTTAATTTCTCTTAAACAGTGCTCATTCACTACAAGTCGCAATTGGGTTTATTTTGGTTCAAAACCTTTAGAACAAGTTCTCTAGGCAGTCATGCTTGCCCTGTGGAACTCAAAAGTCTGACGTAATTGAGGTTGAAGAAAACTTTAACCGCATTCCATTTTGATCGTACTGCTTAACCAGAAGAGTGTACTGACAACTGACATCGGTACTTTGCTGCTGTGTGAGCCTGGAGCAGAACCAAGCATGTAAAAAATGATTGGGGAAAAACTAGCAAGTATCCCAACAGCCAATAGTTAAGCAAGAAAGGCCAAAATATTGCACCTTGTAAAATTTTCAACTACTAAGCATGATTCATTTGGTGCAAAATGAATACCGCTCGTCATTATTCATGGTCTTTGCATTCAAACTGGCAGTTCAGTCGATCCGTTTTAAGTGGAAGCTCTAAATTTGCGTCCCGATTTTACCACCACTCAACTGTAATCTATATCATTGATACGATAGAACTTTGAACTTGAATCTATCATGTTGAACGCTGTACAACCAACCACACATCAGGCATAGCCCAATTAGTACAACTGAGAGGTATGTCACATTTTTTTAACGATTGATGCCCACGGTTGTCTGTTTGTCTTGAGAAAGGACATCATCAAAGACAACATATGTCGGCGACCGCACCAACGGCGTACATAAAGTGATGAGCCCGGACAACAGCTAAACCAGCGTCAGATGTTTGTTTTCCAACTGGATCAGCTGGAAAGTTTGTCTGAATGGAAAACTGGGAGTGATATCAAGTCCGAACGCATCTTACGGTCAAGATGCGTTCAAAATAAGGCAGAAGTTTAAAAATGTTGAAAAATTTTGAATTTACGTTGGATTTCTCTCATTATTAAAGAACTTTGTGAGGAATATTGCTTTATTCGATTTTCGGTGCTATGTGGAATATCTATATTTACTCATATTTTCGTTTCATCATGTGCACTGTCCGTTTTAATTTTACTTCTCACCAAATCTGTTACAAGGATTGTGTCGCAGAGACCTCGTTGTATTTTGGCAAAGCTTGAGACTACTGGTATAATACAGTTATCCGATAATGAAGGCCATACGAATTAAAAAAACCTGCTGGAAATTTTTTTCATTTACGTTACACAACTATTTTTCTGCTTTTACATTCTGTTTTGTTATCGTAATATTGCAATTGCGCTGAAACGACGCTGGTTTGATGTTTTCCTAACTAACTCGAAAACCCATTTGTGGCGTCCTTCGCCTGAATTTCAAGCGTGTCTAATAGTGAGTACAAAAGAACTGTAGATATTCCTCAATTGCTATATTTTATGTACACCGTTTGCTAATTTATCCAATTTAGTTACAATCGATCTCGGCTCTGTCCTTCACGTAGATTATACAACTTGTAAAGAAATACTGTATGCAGGCTTTGATCTTGTTGGGGCTCGTCAGTAATGCCTACCATTGCCACGGCCAGGATTAAACCTCCGAACATGCTTTCACATGGCAACATTGTTGACCTCGTGTGGTTGACCTTCAAGTAGTCATGACCGAATTATCAAGGGCAAGCTCGGTCATATGCGTTTGTGAGTAATGCTCAAGTCGCCCGATCACATCGAGAAGAAGCAAATTAATTGTGCTGTTAACTCTGAGCGATTACCATCAGACTGAGACTTCTCTCAAAGTTGAAGTCACAGGAAGCACTAAACACGGTTGCCTCCTGAAAGTATGTCCGGAGTTCAGATTCTGACCGGATATTCACCATTGACGAGCTCTAACTACTGCGGAATTCGAGTCTAGTGCTTCTTTTCAAAAGGGGTTGGCTAAAATATGTATGAGGGTGCGCGAACCACGACCAGTTGTGTGTCTGTCTCTTATTCATATTTTTATTTCTAATTATAGCACGTCTATCTTGTGACCATGGGATCAGCGCATACAGTAAGTTGAGTGTTAACAAAACGATAACTAGCCTTAAAGAATGAAAAACATTTGATGAGTTTGAGACTGTCAGCTTCGTGGGCTTGAGTTTTGCAGTGAGCAATTTTCATTATTGGCTGTTCAGTAACGCCTGCAGTCAGTTTATCCGTACACCTGTGGTACCACGACTCCTGCATGAGTGTGTGACATTTTTATTGCATTTTTACTTTGATGGGCAGTGAAACAAATTTTCACGTGGACTACATAACCGAAAAACCACCGGAAGGTAACCTGAAGCTATTCTTTAACCCAAATTATTTTTTTGTTACTTTAAGTACCTCGTAATTACAGACACGCAAAAATCTTTAATTCAAGAACTACGAACGCTCAACGTTTTGTTAATTGTAATCCGGAGAAACCTCCGACAAGATTACCGGGTGAGTTCCAGTGTTATTCTGACCAAAGTCGTTCTGCGCATATAAAGTTCTTCGTAATTCACGTCTGGGGCTCACAAACTGTTCGCCAACTACAGGACGTTCGAAAACTTCTACTGTTTCATCAACGCCTGTTAAAGACCCGGAACAAGTCGCAGCTCTAGCTGCACATTCATTTTTGAAGGAATTCAAACGAACTGCGACCACTTCTAAGTCAGGTGTTCCCACTTTATACGAAAAACTTTTTATTCCAACCGTGAGGAAACGCCACCGACTGAAGAAGATTCGAAGGAGACAATCTTCAAATAGCTCACCGTAAGCTATTTATATTATATTTTGGTAACTCATTTGGTTTAATCATAATATATTTTCTTGAGATGCTTCATTTCTTTAGCAAGCTTCATGGAAGACACATGCACAGTGGTTAGTAATTCAGTCGCTTGCAACGCCTACAGTTGGTCTTCCGCGTTCTGTTGCCTAATTGTATCACAAATATGTTGGCTCAGATTTTGACAAAACCCTATGGATCTAAATTCTTTGGAAGTTTTCGTTAAGTTATTTCAAGTTCATATCGATGTCAGAGTGCTCCCCAGTTTAACATCTCCCGGATAAAAGTTTGGCTATCGATTTTATGTAGAGTTCACAACACTTGCACACAACTGAAGATACCCTTCTACCAAAGGACACAATGAAGACTCACATACTTTCTCAGGCTTTTGTATTGGTTACTGTGGTGAGTTAATCTTCAAATGAATTGTTAATATGGACAATGACGATATCTGTAGTAAGGAATTTTTGAGAGTGACAAACGGTCCGGAAGTTGGATGGTGATCCTAAGGACCGAGCAAATTCACTCACCCAAACCCTAAAATTTCACAGCTCTAGATTGTTGTGCAATGAGTTGAGACAGCCATTACAGGTTGTCCCTGAATGCAGTGAGTAAAGATATCGGTTGTTTGAAAATCCTGCAGAATTATTAGGAAATTAAGTTTCAGCGAATAGAACTGCATTCCATCACTTCTCACCGTTGGTGGGTACAATACAATACATACAATAATATATGTATATGCATATTCTATACAATGAAAGTTCATATAAGTTGAACAACGCTTACAAGTGGCAGCTTCCGTGTCCCCTTGGACTTTTGTCCAGCTTCTTTTGAAAGGAATCAATAAACTTTGGTTCCTGTTTGTTACAACAGGAGACGCAGTGATGGACTAGGTGACGAGCAGGTCTTCGCTGCAGTTAGGATCACAAAAGAAGTTTTTTTTAGGTAATCAACGCCAATAAGTCATAGCTAGTGTTTCGAGACCAAAATGTTCCACAGGTTGGTGCTCTCACTTGTCAACGGCCGCGCCAGCGTTATAACAAACTGTTACTGAATCCAGGACTTCAGGGCGATGAGAAAGCCAACTCCGTATGTGAGTCAATCGCAACCGATTGACTGGGCTGAGAATAACGAACTGGTCTTCTTTGTTCTGACAGAAGGAAACCAAGTGGGTGATTTTTCGCGAATTCTTGCCGGAAGCCACCTAATAGCGCAAACCATAAATAGTAAGCCACAAGGTACGCCAAGAGAATGGTTCAAGATTGGGGTGACATTATCAAGAAAGTTAACTTTCAGCTTGGCTGGTATCATCCATTGTGACTGAAATTGTGACGATGGCATATCTGGTAGGTGCACTGTTGGTTACGCAGACAGGCAGCCTAATACTAAATGCACATGTTGTCAACTAAGTTTTTCAGTCATACTTGACAGTCCAGGCAACCGGATGCGCACATCGCTCTTCAAACTGCGATCCGAACCAAACAGTGGATAATTGAAATGAAGTTTGCGGAATAGGGATCGACTATTGAAAACTGCGCGCATTTAAACCACTGTCATTGTGTTTAATATTTCAAAACACAGACTTTTGTCAAACGGGCCAACCGGTATTGAATGACAGTGTTGTTGTGCATGTGCCACGTTACCGCAGTACTTTCCCGAATTTGCCCAGCCATCTTGCTAGAACGTGCACGTGATACAGTAGAACAACTGTGTTTGATGGCGGGTATTTACCAAATTGACGGCAAAGTGCAGGCGAAAGATGTATTTGAATTGTAGTATTCGAGGAGCCCCCAGGATTCCTTCTGAGAGATCATAACCCCAATGTGGTATTCAGTTGATTTACTCCGTTTTGACTGACTTTGGTGCACCTAGGCTAGTGGTCATACCGCACCGTCCCATTCTGACGCCAGCATGGCATTGGTAAGCCGTGGAAACACAGAACGTATGATTTTATGTATTAGAAACAATGGTGTGAGAAGGTTATGCTGATCCCGAAGGTTATCTGAAAACCACAGTGTTTGTGGGGGATATCTGACTACTTCTGGATTCTGTGTAATACAGCACTGTTGATGGATACAGACCGCGTCCCGAGGTTAAACCTGACATGGAAATCAACCCTCACCGGCCACGTAAAGGTACTTTCATATTATGCCTTTCCGGTCATCCGAGTTATCGCATCATTCGACTTGCTGTTTCACATTCAGCGACAAATACTATCTATTATTTTGGACTGGCAGTTTTTCTGGTCAAAGATCGTGCACAATAGTGAAAAGGAAATTTAGTGTAGGCAACAGTCAGTATGTGAGACTGACGTTAACGGTGCTTATAGGTTGAATTGATGATCGTGTCGGTACTGACTGTTTGGTCACGAGTAGACAGGTACACCTACTAGTCACTATCTTTTCAACTATTGAGCAGATAGTTTTGGACATCGAACCACGTCGAGGTGTCGCACTGTGTCAGAGTGTTATTCATTCGGAAGGTTCATGTGATGAAGTAAACAGGCCAAGCGCATTGTTGCCCTTTTCATGAAACAACCGGGTCACAGTTCTGATTCATTTGTGAACAGTGATGGCGGTGGTCACCACAACGTTGGATGTAGCAGTGACCAACATAAACTGAGCACGTCAACGAATCCACGCCAACTTGGCGTTCAGTCATACATACTTTTCAGATAAGCCTTCGTCCTGCAGTGTCAGATTTTGGGTAAACTACGAGATGTAACCTAACGCCATCAGCTTCCTACCTCACTTTATTCAGACGAAGAGAAAACCGTACACATTCATGACATTCTGCGTTGTTCGTTTATAGACGTTTTACTTAATGGTTTGACCGCATCATTCACTAAACCATGCATCACAAATTTCACGACTGACACTAAAGCGGGTTTCAGTTGGACCAGAGCACTTCAAAACCTTTTTGGGATGTTGGGCCGAACTGGCATAAAGCACCTGACATGGACAGAAACGGAAGGCCAGCGACTATCATAAACAGTGAAGATGACTATTGAGTACACAAAAAGCGCTAGAATGTCTGAGTTATACAAGCGTTCGAAATGATTGCATAATTAACTACCCAATCGTTGACTTTACAGTGTTTGCTAATCGGGTATTTCAGTAGTTTAATGGACGTGTTTCGTTCTCATTACTTAAATGCTGATATTCCTTGCATTAACGACGGCTAGGAAGATGAGGTGAACGTGGAAAACTAAGGTCCAGCGATAAATCGCACATACACTCTACTGGATGACTATGATAGGGTTATCTGCACCGATAAGAAATATCGATCTGTTTCCATCATATACTGCTCCCAAAAGAGAACGGTTATAAAATACTTTGCGGTACACTGGATGTTTTCATGTTGCAACACATCATTGGTAATGACACGCATTTGTGGTGCGGGCACAAGTAATACTGTTCTTTGGTGTCCGGCTTTTCTTGAAGTGACCGAGTTTCTTATTCCTTAAGAACATTCGTTGTGTGGGAAACACTGTCCGGCACTCTGGTCACCAATCTAATGAACTGCCGGTCTACAGAAATTTCGTTCAATACATACTGAATACAGTTTACACTTGATATCAATTTTAACATTGTACCAAGTGTCCTTATATTGGTCGACGTTGAAAATTAATGGTAGGTTGAATTCAATTATATTATTGCTGTACGTGTTCATGTTGACTGAGGGTCAAATTCTGACAGCAGTTGAAAATTACTGTCATGCATTTAATTTTTCTTCTGTTCATGGTTTGCAACAAACACCATGTTGACTGAGGTAGGCGTCTGATCTTTCCAGATATGACCACCTGGCGTTACTTACAATAAGAATTCAAGAACACAACTACCACTGGTGTGTGATTTTATGATCACCAATTTTCCCATTTGAATGTGTTGCTTTCAGATGGAAGTGAAAACAAAGGCTCATCTCTGTTCAAAGCTTATTGTCATGAAAACAAGCAGCTGATTTATATTAAGCCCTCGAACGTGTCAATCATCCGGTTGGATCGGTTTTATTGCCTTATCTCAAATTTATTATTTCGAAATAAAATGTTGCTTACCACTCACACAGAGCGTAACAACTTTGCGTCAGTGATACCGCTCGATCAGTTGCAAGTTTCTTTATTGGACGCATATTAACATAGTTACATTCCGTTAAGGCTGATAGACAACACTGCATCACGGTTTAATGATAGTATTGACGTGTTATATATATATATATATATATATATATATATATATATATATATATATATATATATATATATATATATATATATATATATATATATATATATATATATAGCTATGCACCTGATAATTGGCTGGGTGCTGAACTGGATTGAACTTCATTCCTAGATGTATTTAAGTGCATAGATTTGAGTACAGTGTATCTCGTATCAAGTACCATTATTTACCTACTCATTGTTTGCCATGTAATTTTTTTACACATTGTCCTTTTTGCTTGCAGCTCGAATTTCCCACTGATTTTTTAGTAACTGCTTCGGTAAGCTATTCCAAAAGGCAACTTCACACCTATGACTAGAGCATGCTCATTTATTGGTGCGTGTGTACGGTGATCCCCACGGTGTTGTGTGTGTGTGTGTGTGTATGTGACGCACTGGCTTTGATTATTCGCGTTTGCCCTAGACCAGTGAAGATCATGAAACGCTTATTTCTATTGATATAGAAACTCAAAGAACCAACAAGACCTCAGTCGAAAACTGGGTAAAGTGTTGGACCTGGATCGTAGCAAGCCGTGGATTTACAGAACGAAAACTTTGGATTTTCAAACACTTGGGCTTGAAGTTCGCAAACACAACAGCACTCAGCCTCCCAAAGTGCCACCTGAAAAAAAGAAAACGATGACCTATAGGCATAACGTCAAATATGATATGTTGGCTCGGAAACAGTTTGCAAGACAACTGAATGCTCGTCTGACCAAATTGGCACTGGAACGCCAAATGTTTGAAAGAAATGTGAATTTGACGGAAGTCAGTGGTGAACAGCAGGGGAGCGGGTTGGTTTACTTTAAAGGTAACAGTAGCCCCATAACTTGTCGAAGAGAGACGTCTCCGTTTGAACGCTGTCAGGGTGATCAGCCAGATCCCGATTTTAACCAGTCCGCTGTTAGTTGCGAATCGTTATTTAGGGAACGCGTTGGAGCCAAAGGTACCACGGAATCGAAAGATCAGTGAAGAAACAACAGTGTCTGCCTTTTTGAAAAGAGCAGTTTGCAATACCAAGCCTTCTGAAGGTCATCCGAGAAGGGTATCAAGTGAAAGGCACGTTGCAGCGGACAAACAAATCCATGAATGTGCAAATACTCACTGCTCTGTTATCGCTGAGTCAACGAAAAATCGAACTGAATTCGAACTGATTGACGATCACTTCTCAGCAGCCGAAGAGCTAAACGAGCATCAGGGTAATTTGGTTGGAAACGTGGGTGATCCCGTGGCTGACTGTTTGGAAATGCCTACAAATGTAGATGGTAACGAACTCGATTGCTTAGAAGATGACAAACCTACGATGGAAGAGGCTGAAGTGAGTGATTACTAGTTCCCTGTTCACCCGTGAATGTTTTTATCACTTCTACAACTATTTTCATCTAAACTAGTTCGTTTCATTCAGAAATCTGAAAAAAAAACATTCGGAATACGAAACGTAGTATATGTAAGCATTTCGTATTGATTTGTCGGTACCAAATGTACAATAACATGAAATCGTCTTTCTATGTGGAATAGTTGAGGGAGTAGGACGGATAACCAGTCAGTGAGTTAGGAAAGGCCACTAAGTCCACAGCAGGATGAAGTTCACGAGCATATGTTTCCTGGGCCTATAAGGCCGATTCCAGCCGATTAATAGCAGCCGTTTCAGCAAACTGCAAGAATCTTGGATTGGAATGACGTAATAGGATTCTGAATGCACAAGCTGGGTCGATAGCATGACCAGTGGTCAGGACATGTCTTGCGACTGCGGACACTGGTTGCACGCCTGTTTCAACGGCATTACCGTTCTTCAGTAACTCGGAGTTCTGCACCCACATAGGCATCCTCCTCCTCCTCATCATCATAGACAGCAATACATCAGTTGTTCATACTGATCACGAAGGAAAATAAACCGCATATAGGCAGAGAGAAGAAAACACGGAGGGGAAGACACAACGTGAGGTGACACCGACAGGCGGATCTCCTTTGATTGAAAGCACAGGTAACTTCTTGGTCCAGTATAATATACAAAGTTCCGCTGTGTTAATTAGTTGTNTTGTGTTTAATATTTCAAAACACAGACTTTTGTCAAACGGGCCAACCGGTATTGAATGACAGTGTTGTTGTGCATGTGCCACGTTACCGCAGTACTTTCCCGAATTTGCCCAGCCATCTTGCTAGAACGTGCACGTGATACAGAAACTGTGTTTGATGGCGGGTATTTACGAAATTGACGGCAAAGTGCAGGCGAAAGATGTATTTGAATTGTAGTATTCGAGGAGGCCCCAGGATTCCTTCTGAGAGATCATAACCCCAATGTGGTATTCAGTTGATTTACTCCGTTTTGACTGACTTTGGTGCACCTAGGCTAGTGGTCATACCGCACCGTCCCATTCTGACGCCAGCATGGCATTGGTAAGCCGTGGAAACACAGAACGTATGATTTTATGTATTAGAAACAATGGTGTGAGAAGGTTATGCTGATCCCGAAGGTTATCTGAAAACCACAGTGTTTGTGGGGGATATCTGACTACTTCTGGATTCTGTGTAATACAGCACTGTTGATGGATACAGACCGCGTCCCGAGGTTAAACCTGACATGGAAATCAACCCTCACCGGCCACGTAAAGGTACTTTCATATTATGCCTTTCCGGTCATCCGAGTTATCGCATCATTCGACTTGCTGTTTCACATTCAGCGACAAATACTATCTATTATTTTGGACTGGCAGTTTTTCTGGTCAAAGATCGTGCACAATAGTGAAAAGGAAATTTAGTGTAGGCAACAGTCAGTATGTGAGACTGACGTTAACGGTGCTTATAGGTTGAATTGATGATCGTGTCGGTACTGACTGTTTGGTCACGAGTAGACAGGTACACCTACTAGTCACTATCTTTTCAACTATTGAGCAGATAGTTTTGGACATCGAACCACGTCGAGGTGTCGCACTGTGTCAGAGTGTTATTCATTCGGAAGGTTCATGTGATGAAGTAAACAGGCCAAGCGCATTGTTGCCCTTTTCATGAAACAACCGGGTCACAGTTCTGATTCATTTGTGAACAGTGATGGCGGTGGTCACCACAACGTTGGATGTAGCAGTGACCAACATAAACTGAGCACGTCAACGAATCCACGCCAACTTGGCGTTCAGTCATACATACTTTTCAGATAAACCTTCGTCCTGCAGTGTCAGATTTTGGGTAAACTACGAGATGTAACCTAACGCCATCAGCTTCCTACCTCACTTTATTCAGACGAAGAGAAAACCGTACACATTCATGACATTCTGCGTTGTTCGTT
>LOND01004127.1:31961-45435 GCA_014220965.1 Paragonimus kellicotti
CAGAAAGTTGAAGGACAATTGTCAGAAATAGTAATTAAGCCATCAATGAGCAAAGCGGGATTGAAGGCCGAACAGCTAAAAAGTAACGAAGATTACCTCTCAACTGTTCACGACACTTCTACTCATTTTAGTTGGATAAAATCGTTTTCTCGAGAAATGAGGCGGTTTCGAATGAAAAAATGGACTCATTAACAGAACTCAACATCAACTGTTAAATTACTTAATGATTGTACAGGTTCAATGCTCAACAGTGGTGTTGATGAATTCCACAGTGAAATGTGTCGATAAATTCTTGTGGGGTAGGTGAGCCAAGAGTCTAAATTACTTTACTGTAAGTAGAACTAGAAGACAAACAAATATTTAATTTTGATTGTGGGGCCAAATGAAACATTCAGCATACAGTGCTGAATGAAATGAAGGCGTAACAGGCAAACATGACGGAAGATTCTGAAAAGCAATACAAGTGGCTTGTCAGACAACGGGGATTGATGGTTTACGTGGAATCGTATAAGTGGTCTACAAACAAATTCGAGTTAGTTTACTTGTAACTTCCTTTCATTGACACCTCGCCGTGAGAATGGTGATGATCTACCAGTCCGAGATGGTCAGAGTATTGCCGCATTTGTCACAACTTCATACAATTGCATCACCACGATTGATGTCATCTGTTGTTCTCTTGCGAGCTGCGTGCTTGAATGCATTGATAGCAACTGGCGTCCATCGAACTTCCAACTCTATTCGGCATCACATTACTCCAAGTGATTCGGCCAAAGGTTGCCTTCTTCCAGAATTTAAGACCGATATAACATCGTGAAAGGCCTATTTGCGTAACATCCAGATATGGCAGCTTCTGACCATCAGGATTCCGCTTGCTTGCTTTTAGTTGCTTTTAAAGCGACTGCTTCGGTGTTCTTTTTAAAGTATCCGGCAGACGTGCTCCAACCAGCGAAGATGTTTTCATGTCAGCTCGGGTTAAATCTACTTCCTGTTCTCTCGGCGTATTAATTCGATATTCACGACATTGTTCAATTATCTAATTCCCAAAATTTGTCTTGGATAGTGTGGGTTAAATCGTCTCATATACCGCACATTTAGCTAATATAGTGTCGAGGTCTCACTGTCGTACAAGAATACGAACAGTACCGTAGTTTTGTTAACAAGCGTTTTTCTGCTCACATCTTCTGCCTGCGGTTTTACCAGTGGTGTCCATCAGTACGTCGAAAATAGCACTAACTTTGACAACGCGAGCTGTTAGCTCACTGTCCGCGGTTAGACCGTCAACAGGAGGCTACCCAAGTGACAATAATCTGAGCAGCAATCCGCAGTGTCCTCAATGATGAGTTCTTCCTGCCGGAGAAAGCCGTAGGAATGTTAATACCGTACCCGTATTAGCGTACAATTCAACTCCAAATGCCGCGGTAGTGATGGCCGTAGTCAGACGTTGCTGTTCTTTTTCAGTGTTCAACCAGGGCATTATGATGTGCGAACAACTGTACGTGGTTAGTTGAGCTGCGTAACCGGCTTGCACCGCTGATACGTCGGATACTGCCCCGCATGACCATTGCTGCTACATTGAAATTGAACACCGAGTTCAGAAGAACGATTTCTATTATCGCTATCTCCTACAAACTAAGTAATGTTAGAGTTACGCTAGAACTCTGAATCACGACAGTAACAATTAAGAAATTCTCGGGAATCGATCCACATAAATGCATCGCCTTTTTACTCATATGCGTTGTTTTAATTATTGTTGAACATCCAGACTTATCAAGCCCTGTCCGTAATACTTTATTGCTCACGAAACCAAACGGCTTGATGGAATCCACAGCGACGGTTAACACCGGCAGGTTACGTTCATGATTTTCTCCCCACGATCTATTAAGTGACAGACACTATGTCATTAGTATTAAGCTGTGGTACTGCTGTAGCTGTATTGCTAAACAACAGTAAGAAGCCGAACGACCAGGAGTCCACCCTATTCCTCAATAAAATTCGTCTGCATGATTTTGGTATTAATTCGACTGGGGGGGGATCGATGCTAAAACCTTTGCAGCACAGCTCAGGAGACTAGGTCCTTGAAAACTGCCCGTGCTCTGCTGGCTTCACTTACATAAAAGGGTGCAATGAAATAACCATTGAACTTCTAGATGGAGTGAATTGACTGAAGCAGGTTGCGTTCTGAAACTGGACCATCATGCTTTAAAAGTTGCCCCAGCAACACGTCTTTGCTCGTAGTCTTTCAGATTCAGAATTGTCCGGATATCTCCTGAACTCATGAGGGGTCTCGGGTGATGACACAGGTCTCTTTGGTGGCATGCTGTGACGGGTTATTCACTGTCATTCTGTCAATGGTAGCATTTAGAAGGGTGATTTAGAAGTCGTCTTCGACAAATCAAAGAACTGTTTGTGCCGCTGAAGTTCAGCGGCCATCGATTTCGCTGTTTTCGGCACTCGTCCCTCATTTCTTGAAGTCACTGATTGAGCTGTTGATAAGCGTTAAGGACTGTTCTCTTCTAGTCCTCAATGCTTTGGTCCAAAATTGGAACAGCAGGTGGCTTATTTTTCTCTCATATCAGACTTGGGATGACCGTATCATTGCTACTGATTCAGTCCGGGCTTTTCTGAATCTGGATACGATAGATACTGCCTCGATCTTCTACTTAAGATGCCATCATCTGTAATCAGGTACCGCCGATGTGGAGCAGTATATGTAGCCAACGGTGAATGCTCGTTGGAAAGTAGTCTTCGATGCTCAGTTTTCTGCATGCCCAACATTTACTCTTCGTTGCTGTTCGGATGGTCTAAAATAGGTGAGCATTCAAACATGAATCAACAACCTGATCCTCACCAGCAGCAATCTGTACTGCGCTCAGCCAGCGCATCTCACGTGTGATACGTACTTGGTGAACGTCAGGCTGTCATATGATCACGTGATCAGGCAAATGGTGGTGTCTGTTTCGTGGATGAGTCTGCGTCAGGCAGTTGCTCGCAGTCGCACAGAAGTGTTGCACATTGTAACCAGTTCGCGGGTAGCATGTAAATAGAGCAGGCGATTACTGATGTCAAAAATTTCCAAAATGCCGTGAGGGCTGATGACATCCGGACAAGCCATTGGGTCACGCCTAACCCGAGCGTCGAAATCGACCAGAAGAACCAGTCTTTCTGTCACCGGTGTCGAGCGATTTGCAGTGGAGAGCTGATCACAGGACTGATACTTTGTGTCGTCGATGTCATACTTAGGTGTTAACAATCACACACAAAAGTGACAGATTAATTCGACCGAGTCGTAAGCACATGGAAATAAATCGAGAGCTCGTGTCGTGTGATTTACTGTGAAGTAGATATCTTTGATTCCACACACCTTCTTCTGGATATACGATCCACTAGAAGATCTAAACACCACCTGCTATCCCGTGCACGGAAGACAGCAGTGCTGCAACTACAAACAATACTGCTGTGTATGCGTAAGGTTGTGCCTCACTTCCTGTGCATACATACGCAGTCAGTAGTGTGGCATACAAACTTATGAGTGCAATTTTTTTCTCTGCCTACTTCGCTTCGGCATATCTGAGGGGATTAAACCCGAAACGGACAGAAGACCTAGTCAAAATAGTTCTCCAAACCAACGCAACACACTTGCCGGATCAAAATCTAACAGTAGGAATCACGTTGCACTTCTCTCTTAAGATAAACATAGGTAAAATCATTGATAGAATGTAGTTCAAAAATTAAATGTCGATTACGCAGATTTTTTGTTTACGTCACAAATGTGGATAGGCATATTCCAGAACTGGTATGCCGGAGGCCACAGTTCGGGTGACAGTCTCAACAAACATGTCGAAAGCTCATTATTACAAGCAAAGTGCACACGTGAAGACTGCAATGATGTACCCATTTAAGTAACGTGAATCCATTGCTTTTAAAACCGTGAGAATTGACCAATTTACTAAATAAGATGAGCCGAGGAAAGTTGTCAGTAAGAGATACATTTGTTTGCTAATGATAATTCAACGTTTCCTGGTTGTTGCAGTTCGAACATCCTTCATATTTGATTGCACTCTTGACAACTATCTGACCCACGTTTCAAATAAACGCCTTGTTGCTTTGTCTTTTAGTCTACAGCCTATCATCGGTGTATACATTTATCAACACCAGGAGTTAAACTGTTTTGCCTCTGGTGGTCAAGAGCTTAAGCCTATTGACCACTTCTTTGTGGATCTCACATTCAGCATGAGTGAATCACAAAGTCCAAACGATCGTTCAGGTTAGAAGTAGTGAATTATTTATTCTGTCATTTCAGTCAATGACCAAACTGCCAAAACCCTTTACAACGTGGTAAATGATATTTTAATTGTTGGTTCGATAATTGGCGATTTTGGTTATTACTACGTGAACGTTATTCTTATGTTATCGAGGCTTTCACATTCGGACACAAGTCTAAACGAAGTTCTGTCTGACAACTCGCTGTTGATCATGTATGTTGACTCAATGGTCACGTGATAAATTGTGTGAATTTCTATTTGCACAAAACTATATTTCGTTGACATCTAAAAGCTGTTTTGTGTAGGGCAAAAAAGTGTAACAATATAGCTTGGTTTATGTGCTTCATCAATAGGTTAAATTTAGCACATACATGGGTTAATCTTGTGCCACCAGTTCTACACGATGCTGCTGGATATCGAGACCAGTCCGGCGCATCGGTAGACAGGAAATCACACGCGCATGGATAACCATGCTGACGGTCTTCTTACTCTGTCTGGCGAAGCCAACAGATGCCAGCAGATTGCTACAGCTGGCTGCATAGAAGTAAAATGTGGGTGGTATTAGTTGTAATCTCCGGTTAAAGCAATGGTCGAACGGACCAGTTAACATGGTACTGTTGGTCACAACTGCTCGCAAACATCTTTCAGCCAAACCGATCCAGAAAGAGCAGACAATGAGTGGCTGGCTGTGCACGTCTACCTTGCGGATAGGGTGTTTAAATGTTCTCGGTGTTCTCTTCTTTCAGATGGATTCTGATAAGTTGGAGCACTAGACTGATCCGGTTGGGATTATAAACACATTCATCCAATTGCTACCATGATGCACTCGCTTGGATCAATCTTCGGTGTCCGGTTCCAATAACCAGCCTCTATCTCCTGATGATGTGACCGATGATCACAAACACTGCGTTTGTTCTACTTACTCCACAGCAACGTATGAATGTGGATAACCGACCGGAGCATACACACCGTTCACACGGCCGCCCACGAGCGCCTCATCAGTGGCCAGGTTTTCTCTTCAACTTCTCGTCGGACCGGTTTCGCTAGTCTAGCTTATCTTACGTTGACGAATCAGAAGTCTTGGTGTCATTCTCACTGCAGAGAGGTATGGAAGGCTCAACCAGGACTGAAATGAATGCGAAGATAGCCATCACAACTACGATGATTAAGTTTGTGTGTGACAAGATCTGGAAAAAAAGGAGTGGAAAGCACGACTGGTAACTCTGTCATGATCAACCAACGTTCGACTCAATTTTGCAATATGCAACACCCTAACGAATGGGAAGGCGACTATCTGACTGACAGCAGACATGTTTACCGCGAGCCAGCGACTCACACTGATTTACGGCCACTGTATGTGTGGGTCATCCATTGCTTACGGGAGGGAAGTGAGGAAACAGTTGTTGATTTGTATTCAGTCGTAGCATAGGTTTGATTGTTGGGGATGGGACAAAAGAACTCATATCCTGTGTTTATGATAGTACACAATCTGGACAAATAATCTGCAACCCAAGAAATTCTGCTGTTGCCACGTGTGTTGGTCACAGGGCTGATGAGTCGGATTAATAAAACTGTTATTGTGTCCTATGTAAAGTATATGAGATTACTGGAAGAATATGCACAAATGGTTGTTTTCGGATGTGTGACCTTTCGGCTGTGAGTCCAAATATAGCTGCGATCACACTCAACCATTCACTAAAGTCAGAGGTTTAACTGCTATACGTACTCGAATATGCAAAACTGAGGCATCCTACCGGAAGCGAGGCTCGAGTAATGTGCGTTGTTTCATGGTTGGTCTGCTAAATTATTTCGTTGAACGCGAGAGCCATAACCATAGTGGCAGACGATTAACATGACAAGCCACAACGATCAGATCTGTAAGCCCAAATTCGTCCGGCTGTGAAAAATTTGTTATCCAAATGAAAGACGCAACGAACAACCTGAAACTGAAATCATCAAACCGAACCACAAAATAGACCTATCACCACCCAACTATCATGGACGTGTACAAATACAACAGTCAACCAACAGCTTCACTTTCTAGTGAGTAATAAGGGATTTTGATTTGCATATAGACTGAACACCGCTCATAATTGACCACAGTATTCGTGTTCCCATAGGCGCTCCAGTCGGCCCCTTTCGAATGCAAAAGCACTAGACTCGAGTTTCGCTCTCATTAGAGCTCGTCAGTAGTGCATATCCTTGCCACTGCCGGGACTAGAACTCCGGCCACGCTTTCATGAGGCAACCGTGTTGACCACTGCCACTTGACCTCACATTAGGCACGACCGAATTATCATGTGAACGCTCAACCACTTTCGCTTGTGAGTAATGATCAAGTTGCCCGATCGCCTCGAGAGGAGACACAGTTACTGTCTGTTAACTCCAATCGATGACCCCTCGACTAGGACTTCTCTCCAAGTTGAAATCACAGAAATCATTACTAATAAGTAGTTTGGCAGATTTATGATTTTAGATGAGACCCAATTGTGAAAAGTCAGGGCTTCGGCTGGATTCGAACCAGCGACAGAAACACCATGCCTAAAAGCGGCTAGCGCTCTACCAGCTGTATCACAAGTATAATGAGAAAGAATACCTTAAATTCTCACTACATTATTTACAAGTCTAAACAGCATTTGAAAATTTATCTATAACCCATTTAATAACTCGTACGTTAGGGACAAAGTGTGGATAGTTGGTAATCATGCGTACTAATGAAGATTGTATTTTTACCCGGCTGCTTATTCACGTTTTATATATTTAAGGAAAATGGTTGAGCGTTCACATATGATAATTCGGTCGTGCCTAATGTGAGGTCAATGGCGCAGTGGTCAACACGGTTGCCTCATGAAAGTGTGGTCATCATATACACTTTGAAACCCACAAATCTGGGGTTTATTGCAAAATCAACATTTATGTGGACTTCACCTATCTAATCACAGAGTATGACCATGTCTCAGCAAGTAACGTGACAGTCCAGTCTCAGACAGCGTTTGTATTGTCGGTGGCTGAATGAAGAAGAAATTCGTTTCATTACATCATGACTTGTAGACATTAGTGCATTTAAGCTCGTGTCTATCATCTCTTCCCGATTTCCGGTGCCACACAATCTCTTGTCGACCAGTGAATTGAACTACTGGTGCTACAAGTGTTGGATATTCAGTTCTTTGTAATTTGGTTGCGATTTTCCTAGTCATTTTCAGCCACTCAAGGTATGGGGATTTAAGTTGGTGACTTTCGAAGATTATTAGGTCAGTTCGGCTTTTACTGAGTTAATTCGTTACTCTCATTGTAGTGGTTCTAGAAAAGACGTTGTTGAGGCTTATTCCATTATATTTAATCGCATATTCTAATATTGCCTGACCAGTTTGAGTTGATAGACAAACCATGACTAAGTCGGTGGGTTGTGAGTTTTCCAGTTGACAAATCAAAGAATTGTTGAAAGACGCATGGAAAGCGAGTGATTTCTATCAATGGATCCGCCTTTTGGCGATTGGAAAGAAGTGATCTAGCGCATTGCAAGCAGATCAGTGAGTGTAGAATTCCAGTGTGTGAGTGGACGTTACCCAGAAAGTTGATAATTTAGAATGTGGCAATCCAGTAAACGTGTACTAGAACTAATATGGTCGTAGCTGAGATTGATGATTTCCCTCTGAAGATTATCTAGAGGCTGTCGTCCCACGATTGACTGAACGTAATACAGTTCAAGATAACATTCAATTGTGAAACATCCAGACTTCAACAACAGGAACCACTTGCTCTTAAAAGATAAACATTCTTCTAGCTGTGTTATGTTAGCCAGGTCAAGAGTTGATAAACCACTTATTTGGATCCGGCTACCCACTTATCCCGTTAGGATAAATAAAACTTACCCAGTGATTTAGGGGATAGACCGACATAATACGATCTCATTTATCGTGAACGCTGCGACTAACTAAAGTGACTACTGGGTCGTCAGATTTCTGATCTTTTGGCCTGGCCATATAACTCACTCGATAAAGCCCATATTACTTAAATTAATACGACTCAAATCTAGTCGAGGCCCAGAAGTTTAGTCAATTTTTTCCCAAATCAGTGAAATTGTTATACCAACCCATTATTTTTGACGTCTGAACTTGACACGGATTGCCAATTCCAGTGTATCTTAGTTTATCTTCATTTTAGAGCTAAACTAGTCGCTGTATGGTGGATTGTGCAAACCTACTTAGAAATGGGCAACAACCTCTATATACGTGGTTACGACATCCGATAAGCAAATCAGGCTCATCTGCAATCCAGTGACCGTCTGCTGAAGTATTCACAATCAATGACAATTTTTTTAAAAACTGTAGATTCCAGTAAGTTTACAACCCAGCAGATCAACACAATGAATAATCCGAACGATTTCTAATAAACTCATGAATCGTCACATTCAAGTGCACATGTTTTAATGCAACTCCAACACGCTGATTTTGTCATGTGGTTTCCTAGTTCTTGATCGTGATTTAGCAAGCTTTTCTTATTCATGTTCGTTTGCATTCTCGTCTTTTGGAGGATTACTGAAGTCCTTTATTCCGGAATTGTCACTGTAGTGTATACATCACTAATTTGCTAGCAGTGTCAAGGCGACTGACATTAGCTTGAGAACGTTAAGGAATGCGTGTCAGTATATTTGGCCAGTTAATGATTAAACGGTCACGGACACTTCGGTTGGTGTAATCGTACGTGTTTTTATACGCAGGTCGTCATACGTAATAGGATACATATATGCTCACANCGATTTTGGTTATTACTACGTGAACGTTATTCTTATGTTATCGAGGCTTTCACATTCGGACACAAGTCTAAACGAAGTTCTGTCTGACAACTCGCTGTTGATCATGTATGTTGACTCAATGGTCACGTGATAAATTGTGTGAATTTCTATTTGCACAAAACTATATTTCGTTGACATCTAAAAGCTGTTTTGTGTAGGGCAAAAAAGTGTAACAATATAGCTTGGTTTATGTGCTTCATCAATAGGTTAAATTTAGCACATACATGGGTTAATCTTGTGCCACCAGTTCTACACGATGCTGCTGGATATCGAGACCAGTCCGGCGCATCGGTAGACAGGAAATCCACACGCGCATGTAGGACAAAAAAGTGCAACAATATAGCTTGGTTTATGTGCTTCATCAATAGGTTAAATTTAGCACATACATGGGTTAATCTTGTGCCACCAGTTCTACACGATGCTGCTGGATATCGAGACCAGTCCGGCGCATCGGTAGACAGGAAATCACACGCGCATGGATAACCATGCTGACGGTCTTCTTACTCTGTCTGGCGAAGCCAACAGATGCCAGCAGATTGCTACAGCTGGCTGCATAGAAGTAAAATGTGGGTGGTATTAGTTGTAATCTCCGGTTAAAGCAATGGTCGAACGGACCAGTTAACATGGTACTGTTGGTCACAACTGCTCGCAAACATCTTTCAGCCAAACCGATCCAGAAAGAGCAGACAATGAGTGGCTGGCTGTGCACGTCTACCTTGCGGATAGGGTGTTTAAAATGTTCTCGGTGTTCTCTTCTTTCAGATGGATTCTGATAAGTTGGAGCACTAGACTGGTCCGGTTGGTGATTATAAACACATTCATCCACTTGCTATCCATGATGCACTCGCTTGGATCAATCTTCGGTGTCCGGTTCCAATAACCAGCCTCTATCTCCTGATGATGTGACCGATGATCACAAACACTGCGTTTGTTCTACTTACTCCACAGCAACGTATGAATGTGGATGAACCGACCGGAGCATACACACCGTTCACACGGCCGCCCACGAGCGCCTCATCAGTGGCCAGGTTTTCTCTTCAACTTCTCGTCGGACCGGTTTCGATAGTCTAGCTTATCTTACGTTGACGAATCAGAAGTCTTGGTGTCATTCTCACTGCAGAGAGGTATGGAAGGCTCAACCAGGACTGAAATGAATGCGAAGATAGCCATCACAACTACGATTGATTAAGTTTGTGTGTGACAAGATCTGGAAAAAAGAAAACGGAGTGGAAAGCACGACTGGTAACTCTGTCATGATCAACCAACGTTCGACTCAATTTTGCAATATGCAACACCCTAATGAATGGGAAGGCGACTATCTGACTGAACAGCAGACATGTTTACCGCGAGCCAGCGACTCACACTGATTTACGGCCACTGTATGTGTGGGTCATCCATTGCTTACGGGAGGGAAGTGAGGAAACAGTTGTTGATTTGTATTCAGTCGTAGCATAGGTTTGATTGTTGGGGATGGGACAAAAGAACTCATATCCTGTGTTATGATAGTACACAATCTGGGACAAATAATCTGCAACCCAAGAAATTCTGCTGTTGCCACGTGTGTTGGTCACAGGGCTGATGAGTCGGATTAATAAAACTGTTATTGTGTCCTTATGTAAAGTATATGAGATTACTGGAAGAATATGCACAAATGGTTGTTTTCGGATGTGTGACCTTTCGGCTGTGAGTCCAAATATAGCTGCGATCACACTCAACTCATTCATAAAGTCAGAGGTTTAACTGCTTATACGTACTCGAATATGCAAAACTGAGGCATCCTACCGGAAGCGAGGCTCGAGTAATGTGCGTTGTTTCATGGTTGGTCTGCTAAATTATTTCGTTGAACGCGAGAGCCATAACCATAGTGGCAGACGATTAACATGACAAGCCACAACGATCATATCTGTAAGCCCAAATTCGTCCGGCTGTGAAAAATTTGTTATCCAAATGAAAGACGCAACGAACAACCTGAAACTGAAATCATCAACCCGAACCACAAAATAGACCTATCACCACTCAACTATCATGGACGTGTACAAATACAACAGTCAACCAACAGCTTCACTTTCTAGTGAGTAATAAGGGATTTTGATTTGCATATAGACTGAACACCGCTCATAATTGACCACAGTATTCGTGTTCCCATAGGCGCTCCAGTCGGCCCCTTTCGAAAAGAAAGCACTAGACTCGAGTTTCGCTCTCATTAGAGCTCGTCAGTAGTGCATATCCTTGCCACTGCCGGGACTAGAACTCCGGCCACGCTTTCATGAGGCAACCGTGTTGACCACTGCGCCATTGACCTCACATTAGGCACGACCGAATTATCATATGTGAACGCTCAACCACTTTCGCTTGTGAGTAATGATCAGGTTGCCCGATCGCCTCGAGGAGACACAGTTACTGTCTGTTAACTCCAATCGATGACCCCTCGACTAGGACTTCTCTCCAAGTTGAAATCACAGAAATCATTACTAATAAGTAGTTTGGCAGATTTATGATTTTAGATGAGACCAAATTGAAAAGTCCGGTTTCGGCCCGGATTTGAACCAGTAAAAGAAACACCATGCCTAAAAGCGGCTAGCGCTCTACCAGCTGTATCACAAGTATAATGAGAAAGAATACCTTAAATTCTCACTACATTATTTACAAGTCTAAACAGCATTTGAAAATTTATCTATAACCCATTTAATAACTCGTACGTTAGGGACAAAGTGTGGATAGTTGGTAATCATGCGTACTAATGAAGATTGTATTTTTACCCGGCTGCTTATTCACGTTTTATATATTTAAGGAAAATGGTTGAGCGTTCACATATGATAATTCGGTCGTGCCCAACGTGAGGTCAATGGCACAGTGGTCAACACGATTGCCTCATGAAAGTGTGGTCATCATATACACTTTGAAACCCACAAATCTGGGGTTTATTGCAAAATCAACATTTATGTGGACTTCACCTATCTAATCACAGAGTATGACCATGTCTCAGCAAGTAACGTGACAGTCCATTCTCAGACAGCGTTTGTATTGTCGGTGGCTGAATGAAGAAGAAATTCGTTTCATTACATCATGACTTGTAGACATTAGTGCATTTAAGCTCGTGTCTATCATCTTCTTCCCGATTTCCGGTGCCACACAATCTCTTGTCGACCAGTGAATTGAACTACTGGTGCTACAAGTGTTGGATATTCAGTTCTTTGTAATTTGGTTGCGATTTTCCTAGTCATTTTCAGCCACTCAAGGTATGGGGATTTAAGTTGGTGACTTTCGAAGATTATTAGGTCAGTTCGGCTTTTACTGAGTTAATTCGTTACTCTCATTGTAGTGGTTCTAGAAAAGACGTTGTTGAGGCTTATTCCATTATATTTAATCGCATATTCTAATATTGCCTGACCAGTTTGAGTTGATAGACAAACCATGACTAAGTCGGTGGGTTGTGAGTTTTCCAGTTGACAAATCAAAGAATTGTTGAAAGACGCATGGAAAGCGAGTGATTTCTATCAATGGATCCGCCTTTTGGCGATTGGAAAGAAGTGATCTAGCGCATTGCAAGCAGATCAGTGAGTGTAGAATTCCAGTGTGTGAGTGGACGTTACCCAGAAAGTTGGCAATTTAGAATGTGGCAATCCAGTAAACGTGTACTAGAACTAATATGTTCATAGCTGAGACTGATGACTTCCCTCTGAAGATTATCTGGAGGCTGTCGTCCCACGATTGACTGAACGTAATACAGTTCAAGATAACATTCAATTGTGAAACATCCAGACTTCAACAACAGGAACCACTTGCTCTTAAAAGATAAACATTCTTCTAGCTGTGTTATTTAGCCAGGTCAAGAGTTGATAAACCACTTATTTGGATCCGGCTACCCACTTATCCCGTTAGGATACATAAAACTTACCCAGTGATTTAGGGGATAGACCGACATAATACGATCTCATTTATCGTGAACGCTGCGACTAACTAAAGTGACTACTGGGTAGTCAGATTTCTGATCTTTTGGCCTGACCATATAACGCACTCGATAAAGCACCATACTGCTTAAATTAATACGACTCAAATCTAGTCAGAGCCCAGAAGTTTAGTCAATTTTTTCCCAAATCAGTGAAATTGTCATACCAACCCATTATTTTGACGTCTGAACTTGACACGGATTGCCAATTCCAGTGTATCTTAGTTTATCTTCATTTTAGAGCTAAACTAGTCGCTGTATGGTGGATTGTGCAAACCTACTTAGAAATGGGCAACAACCTCTATATACGTGGTTACGACATCCGATAAGCAAATCAGGCTCATCTGCAATCCAGTGACCGTCTGCTAGAGTATTCACAATCAATGACAATTTTTTTAAAAACTGTAGATTCCAGTAAGTTTACAACCCAGCAGATCAACACAATGAATAATCCGAACGATTTCTAAT
>LOND01004129.1:4849-16380 GCA_014220965.1 Paragonimus kellicotti
GTTTTCCGAAAACGACAAGCATCCTACCGGTTGAGCTGTAAGGCAATGCTGAGAGGTTGGAAATTCCTTGGTTAAACTCAGCTATCTACCAAGTCTGCTGTCATGTCACCGAAAAATTCAAGGGATAGACTGTCCGAGCACGATTTCTAAAACAGTTCACACTGGAATCTACCAACGCCACCGCTGAAGTGAAATGCAAGTTCAAATCCTGTTCAGAAATTACTCTTGTTGATAACTTCTACCATTTTTTCGCAGTCTGTTTTACAGGTTAGGTAATAACTGACCACACGTCCCACAGTTGTCTCGTGGTCGTTCTTTAAATTTTATATGCATCTTACAGCGTTGAGAATAGTTGTTGTAAAGGAAAAGTATTGAGAAGATGACGAGAGATGATTGAATTGAGTGTGAAATCTCTTCGCAACTGAAGATCAGCGGATAAATTGGGAATAACACCAGTGAATATGGGAAGCAAATTAATAGAAATCATCGTTTTTTCGTGAAACAAAAGATCCGACTTCATCTTCGCGAATAATCCTATTAGACTACTAGTTCCTGACGTGATTGTTGGATGGATTGAACGTGGCGTAATATCTCAACGGAGTGCCGTCAGACCAGTTGAATTGTCGAGGTTCTCAACAACGATTATTCAGAAGGCTTTACCATTATCCTTGCATTCAAGTATTCCCCCCATCGACTTTAGAATAGGCAAGGCACGTCCTCGGGCAACCTCAGTTTATGTGCAAATCTGAAGACGTCGTTTGATCGTTTAGGTCACTATGGTGTTGTTGATACTCAGCTAAAAGTTTTGAATAATATTTCGCACTAAACTATATCTACTATATTGTAACCGGCACAATATATCTCTAAAACTTTTATCAGATAACAAGTGGATTCCAGCATGTATCCGTATGAGGAGACATAATGGTTGTCTATTTGAACTCACCAACGCAAACTAACGGGGCGTTATAATTCATTTTCAAACTTTGTTACTCAAACAGAGCTTCCAATCATCTTTACAAATCCGGTTTACATTTCTTCTTCGTTCGATTGATATGTTCTTTGGCCTGTACATTCTAACTAACCTCTCAGCATTGCCTTACAGCTCAACCGGTAGGATGCTTGTCGTTTTCGTAAAACGCTGTTTTGTTCGCTAATTCTATTTCGGCGCAGTTAATTCTTTTAAATAATCTATTTGGAGCTGAGTAACGAATATTCATCCAGAACCTAACATCAATTTTCAAATATCTGACTTTATTTGTTATTGTGGTATACAACAGGCATGTCGCAGTAACTTAGTGACGCGACCGACTCAACTGCGTCACTCTAAGTCAGCGGACTCTTGATTGGTCTATTGCAAAACGAAACCATCACAGAAAATGTTTAAACAGAGCAGGAAGTATGTGATATTTGAATGCACAACAACAGCCTAACACAAGGTTACATACAAATGAACAGCTACCGTCCACCACCACAATAAGTAGAAACAGTTTCTAACGCGTGAGTTGTAGACAGTAACGTAAAAAATAAACTATATTTTAACGTGCGTAATTTATTCTGCCAATCTTACGTAGTGTGGCAGTCACACTTTTAGCTATTCGTTACGGTGTCATTGCCTGAACATCTTTTGTCTTGCCCCAGTCCCTGATGATCCGATTAATTTGTGGTTGACGTGCAAGTGACACATTACAGACTGTGTCTTATAAGTTTTTTAATTACAAAACTTACTCCAAGAGCTTTTTTTATTAAACGCTCACAGCTAGCCATGTTCCTAGCCGAACACGACACATCTGATACATCTGGATTCAATTTTAGCCAGCTCGTCAATTGTACAACACTCAGTGCAAAAGATAATTCATGTTGAACTTTAACATGTGCACTGCATCTTCTAGCTTAGCTATGTCTTATTCAGTATCAGTTTGTTGTGAAACAAACCGTTTTATCCCAAGTTAGGGAGGTTTGGCGGGTGGACTATGTTTTAATACGAGCAAGTATGGACAAAGTTATCGCATCTCATTTTGACCCTGAATACACGCATATATCAAAGGCAAACCTGGCGTCTGAAAAATTTAACTTCGGCGGGGAGGATTAAGGTTTATAATCTTAATTGTCTAAAAAACACGTTTCTGTAAGAAACTATCAACAGGTAACTACCGTTAATGACTAGCAAGTAATTGTAGCCCATATCCGCCAACTGAGAGTAATATTCTGAAATTATATCCGTTCATCGAGAAACCCTTCATGAATTAGTCAACGTTGTGTACGGTATTTTACAGCCCACATTCCAAAGGCTTCTACTACTTATAATGGAGACAGAAGTTTGTAGATGATCACAGACACAATTTCAAGCGTTTCGTATTTCTCACGGTTAATCAACTTCACTTTTTGTTTGTAACGTCTAGCAAAATCTAACATTTGTCGGTGTGGTCGGCATGTTAGATCCCCCAAGAATGGAGGTTTTGGATAGCGTGATCAAATGTCGGAAGTCAGGAATTCGCGTCATCATGATCACCGGTGATAACAAAGCCACAGCTGAGGCGATTTGCCGCCGAATAGGGATTTTCGGTGAGGACGAACCTACGACTGGCAGATCTTTCACTGGCCGAGAATTCGATGCCTTACCCATTGAGGAACAGCGTGAAGCTTGTCGTCGAGCTCGGTTATTCGCAAGAGTTGAGCCGATGCACAAGTACAAAATTGTAGAATTTCTTCAAGAGGATGGTGAAGTCTCGGCTATGGTGCGTTCCGTTTGTTGTATGCATTAGTGTGAAATTTACAAGGGTTGAATCATTCTAACATATCTGAAAAAACTTTTCCATTTTTTTACAGACTGGCGATGGTGTGAATGATGCACCGGCTCTGAAAAAAGCTGAAATCGGCATTGCAATGGGCAGCGGAACGGCGGTGGCTAAATCTGCAGCAGATATGGTTTTGGCTGACGACAATTTCCGTTCCATTGTGTTGGCCGTGGAGGAGGGCCGAGCTATTTACAACAACATGAAACAGTTTATACGCTATCTTATTTCGTCTAATATCGGTGAAGGCACGTAAAGAAAAGTTTTCTTATTCTAATCACAATGCACAAGCCATTGAAATTTAAAGCATCTTCAGAGTTTCCTGATTAAGAACAGTCTATGCATAGGGTGCTTTATAAACATACAGAATGCAGCATCAAAATCAATATAACAGGTGACACTGTTTGCAGTTACGTTACTTACAATGTGACTGACATCTGGGAAACATCCGTTGCAGCGTTACTGTGATCAGTCATAATGTATTATATTTATGGTTTCCGGAATAGCAGTTTTATCGAGCTACTGCATTAGGATACTGGATCGTGCAATACCGTATCAAATTTCGTCATCCTAATTGAACTTTTGTCCTCCAAAACAAGAACATGAAAATTGGTTTGGTCCTCGTTTGGATTCGTCAGGTAGAAATAGTCTAAGTGAGATTGCGCGAACATTATCACATAGATTGTTACACGCCTATCTGAATACATACATACATACTAGATATCTGTGGTTTGGTCCGTATGCTTTTTCTAGTGACCTGGTAAAAGTGCGCTGTTTGAGGTTATTAAATTTAATGTAGATTAGCAAGAAGAGACACAAACAACCCAATTCAGATTAACTTCCGTGCACACAAATTGAAAACAATATTCAGCCAGTAATCACTTCCAACAAGGTCTTTACCGTTTTTGTGTCATCATTCTGTCTATTATATTTTTTGCTAAGGTTCCATACAACGACTAGAGTAAGTAAATTTGCTAGTTTCCACACCTGTAAGTCGGAGATATCAGATTAACGTTGGGAAGGTCACGTTATCCTTTCGAATGTGATATAAACCTACAACCTGACCTATACTTAAGTGTCTTCAACGAATGTACTTAACAAGTAGCAATTTTGCAACTTGTGTTGTAATCCACACCCTCATGTAGCTATCTGGTGCGCACTAAATAGGAATGATTAAGATAATTAGGCCAACATACTGCGTTTGATTGGCTAGGATAATACGGATTGAAATTTGAAATAAAGGGAAAGATCCTAGTTAACAGTTAGTTGATAACAATTACAAAACTGGTCGTGTGCTCTTGAGGAGTGTTGACCATTAAGCACATGGTATTTCGGTCAGCTTGCGATGTGAAACTGCTTTGACAAACACTCTCAAACGAACATTTCAAATTGGCGAGTGTTTAAACGTACCAAATGGTGGAATAACTGAATGAAAGCATCGATTTTCTGTTATTTTTCCTTAACTTTGTATAACCAATGCATTACCTAACAGAAAGTCTCATTTCACATCATATAGTCGTCAGTATCTTTCTCACCGCTGCCTTGGGTCTTCCGGAAGCCCTGATTCCAGTACAACTATTGTGGGTCAATCTGGTTACGGATGGCTTCCCCGCCACGGCTCTTGGCTTCAATCCGCCGGATTTGGACATCATGTCACGTCCGCCACGAAATATTAAAGATCCGTTGATTTCTGGTTGGTTATTCTTTCGATACCTGGCGGTTGGCGGCTATGTGGGCTGTGCAACAGTCGGAGCGGCAGCTTGGTGGTTCTCTCTGTACTCTAAAGGTCCGCAATTAAACTACTACCAGATGGTAAGGGAAATTAATACTGCAGTTTGAATAAATTTGCAATTTTTCTAGTGAGTACAAGTAGTTTCCGTAAAACCCTACGATGATGGAGCAAAGATATTGTGCTGAAGTAGTGAAATACGTTGAAAAAGTCCTGATGTTACAATAGGAAATTTTTAATTAACACGGGTAAAAACAGAGTGACAAACTGTTAGGTATAAGATTTAATTAGTTTTTGCGAACTGATTTACATGCTAATAGCAGTAACTACTCAAGCGGCCTCTATAATTCGATTATGCAACAGTTAATTTCACTTAGAATTATGTGTTATGGTAGGCAGAGTTTACTTCCACCGAAGGTTGTCCGTGATCTATTGGGGATTTCAGTTTGCCATTAGACATACTTGCAAATTCTACAGAGATCTTTAACCTAAGTGTATGAAACCAGTTGCTTGAAGTATGTAGTAGTGCGAACCCCTACAGCAAACTAATTGCTGACTGTTATTATATGCATTCTTGCATACGAAACGTACGTTTGGTTTAGTATATCTGCTCATTCAACATTAGCTTTACACAGAGTTCACAAAGTTATCTACTAAGTGACTTACGTAGAAGTCATGACCGGAATTGTCACGTGAGAAGTAGCAGCTCAAACCGTATGGAGCAAAAATACCATGAGTGTATGATACTCTTGTAAAGTTTTATCGTCACATCTTTGTAAACAAGTGAATTCATCTAACTCATGAGAATCTACCCAGCGTGGTTCAAAATAATTCTTACTTTTTTACTGCTATGTTTGATTAGCAGACTTTAAACTTGCAACTTGCTCCACAGTTTGAATGCAAGTAAAAATTCACAATTATTCAAGCTCTTTTCTGATATTAATAGCAGTTACTTCCAAATCGTATAGGTATTATGCAGTCGTTGCCCATTCTACGATATTCTTTCAAGTTCAATTCACCTTATCTTCGTTCAGATGGCCCTATACGATTAGGATTGAAGTTTCCGAAGTAAAAAAAATACTGAGCAAATGTATTGTACGATTTTAATTGTATGTGGCTGTTTGCCAGTTTAGTTGCGCTAAGTATGATTTGGTTTTATTACATACTTGCTGAATTTAAAGTTTTTGTTATTCGTTCAGTTGGGTTAGCAACTGATAACTTCTTTGTTGTTTCCACGTCTTCTGACTTGTTTACATGATTTCCGTCTCAGACACATCACATGCAGTGCCAAGCAGAAGAGTACAATTTCCATGGTATCGATTGTCACATTTTTGAGAACCCGAAGCCGATGACCATGGCTTTATCTGTATTAGTGCTGATTGAGATGTTCAATGCATTGAACAGGTACATGAGAACACTCAGCTTAGACAATGAAAAAAGAGATTGCTTGCTTAACGTATAGCATGTTTGCACGCTGCTTGTTTAATACTTATTATAGCCTGCTGGCGTATCCGACCCGTTGTTTGATTTCGTTTGTGTACAGACTCATCAGTCCCAGTGTCTTGCGCAAGAATCTCGTTTCGAGGGAATCGACTGCGCTATATTCACGCATCCAAAACCTATGACCATGGCCCTGTCTGTGCTGGTTCTCATCGAGATGTTGAATGCAATGAACAGGTGAGTAGGCCGCCTTCTGGATCCAATTACCAGCTGTGGACAAGGTTTCTTTTCTGTGTGACAGCCGGGTGTGACCATATCAGAACTTGCACCTCGAAAACGGGTTCCAGTTATGCTCGCGTTGTGCAAGTCTGACTCAACTCCATCCGGGCATGCCTGTACACGTAATTTTGCTTGCCATTTCATGCTGAACAAAGGGGCTCCTAGGGCAATGCGAACAAGTAATTTGTGAAAAGAATTGAACCAAACACTGGCACCGGAGTATGCTGCCAACTCTAGACGAAATAAGCCGAGGAGAAATAAAATAGCAGAATAGGTTTGATTGAGGCTACCTCAATCAAACACTCAGCAATCAATTGGTGAATCACTGCCAAAATGCTAGATTAGAAGTACAAATTGTTGAAGCGGCAGCATTCCCCGTGGAGCCCTTTATAACTGTTCTAGTAGGCTGCCACCTGGATGTGATAAAAATGGCAATTTTGCCTAGCTGACACTCAAAATGTCCAATTCAAACAAGCCCCTTTGCTCGGCTGAACTGGCCGGCTGTAGATAACACAAATAGAAAGAATTATACGGCAAGATTTTGCCAAGTTCATCGGCAGACTGTGCAGTTTATTACACAGACGGAAAACCACATCCGTATTTAGAGTATGAGACATCAAATTGCCTTTTCATCCACCAGTGGCGGCCTACTCAGGGTTCATTTTGTCCGTTGCATGGGCTAGTTAGCATGCCAACGTGTTTTTTTTGAGTGATAAAGACTTACTTGTATGTTTTATTAAATTTTCCTAGGATTACCAGTCATTACTACATTTTTCATTTTGAAAATCATTCATTATAAGTAATAGAACACCACCTGATTAGCCATCCTCAGTTCTTATCTCTAAAGACTTGAAACCGTCAGACACATCCAAATTAACGGACGTACGGAACACGGTCCATTGTACTCTCGATAGAAAGACAGTATCAGACGGTTTGTAGCAGACCACAAAAGGCTCAGCACAGGCGGTTCGTTGAGCTAAGTTTAAAGATTTGGCATGCAAAGAACTTCGGTTTTTCATTCTAAAAATAAAACTGCTCAGCGCAGACATTAACAAGACAGTGGAAAAAGAACTTAGAAATATAATATGTATATATATTATTTGAGATAAATAAATGGTAGGCGATGGAAGACTGGACTGCGATAAGTTGCTAACGGGAAGGATATACACTTTTCTATTAACTGGCCTATTTAAATTGAGGCACAGGCTGACAGTAGCAAATATCATCAAGAAAGAGTGAATCAACATTAAACATGTAGAGCTATTGGCCACAAGCCGAATGCAAGTTTATCTTCGACGATGACAAATTCGGTCAGATATTAAAAACGTTAGATCAAGGCCGATTCAAAGCTCGCCCGATTGACCAGTTGGTCTACGGGGCTGTGTAACAGTTCGTAGACCGTAAATTTCTGTGACTGTCTATAAGCGCTATAGCGCGTATTCTTCTCATTAGCACCTTCAAAATCTTACAAGATACATATGAGCAGTCTTGCTACTACTGTCCGTCAATCAGAGCCTAATGTTACTGTGAAGGACTCATCATGCCTTAGGCTTGAGGCACCTTAGTGCTGCCTACACCGCACACTTAGCGAGCGCTATATAACTGAGAATGACTTACTAGAGTGGTTATATCGAAAAACTAACAAATGTAAGTGGATACATCATGACTTTCAAATTACTCCAACTAATTCACCGAGTGTACAATGAATTCCAGGATACTAACAATTGAGCTACACAAGTCTACTTTTCACACCGCATATTATAGTGATATTGAGGTATACGTGATTTTTACAACACTGTCAGAAGTTTGAATGTGAACACGGCTTACAAAGGCTCACCAGTATTATTTGTAGTGTTTGTAGGTTTATGATTTCCTGATATGCACCCTGACGTTAGTATTTCAGAATGCTTCGAATTAGGTGCAATGCTGTGCGAATGTAGACACAGTGCGCACACTCTCATTTCTTAGGCAACTTCCATACGTCTCACCACACGAAGGTTGATGGTCAACTTGTCTCATCGTGTCATGAAAACTGGTGCGAAAATAGAAAAACATTTTTATGCTGGAATAAGTCGAAGAGCTATGTGCGTGTCGGATTTTGGTTAGAACAAAATTCAGACTACAAGGTCGTTAGATTCTATCTCCCAAGGAGGAGAACAAACGGCCAAGTTAGATTGTAAATGCACGTGCACACAGGCATCCTGCTAGCCAGATTTAGAAGCGGTATTGCATCGCAAGATTCCATCGATCGAATCACCCAGTCTGTTGCTGACAGATGAAATAGTGTGCTGGAAACGTTAAAAAGCTCTGTGATATTTCCTGCTGTTTAGCAGCAACTGTCTGAATGCACTTTATGGCGCAAATGTTTTCGGCATATCTACAGAAGATTTCGGTCATTTGTGGGGTGAAGTAGAACCAGCGCTTCAAAAACGACAGTCGTTCATCCCTGATTTTAACACTAACAACAAAACCTATTACGAACTCTGGTTGACTGAACGTGCATTGGCTGTACAAACAGCAACGTGACATTGACTTCTGTTCAATAGGTGGAACTAGCGAGCCCTGAGAACAACTGGTATTTATTTACATTAGTGAATTTGGATTGTAGTCGAGAAGAGATCGGATGCAAATCACGATTGCCAACAACAAAATTTATCATCAATACTGAACAAATAAACATCCAACTTTGGCATGTCATTCTGTTTACTCAGTCGATTATTATCATGTAACCATGGTAATAGCAGTAATCACCTGTTTATAAGCTATTTCAAGTGGCTGGACTGACAGAAGGAGTGTCAATGCAGTTGTGCTATTCAAGACACTTGATTTGTGGATACAGTGAGTGTCATACTAGGTTTACTGTTGTGATAGTGAAAAATTGGGTTGTGCTTAATCAGTCTTATAATAATTCACGTATTACAATAAAATACTGTACCAGAAAATCCGTCATATACTGAAAAACTTCAGAATCCCTATTCGGTGTGTTCTGGGTGTAACTAAACTGAACTCAATAATTTCATCATCGAAAACCACAAACTTTATTTGGCGCAGAAAAAACGAATGCCGACCAGTGATGACAGCTTATATACACGCATCATGGGAGCGCATGAAGGGCATGAAGCTATCTGATGATTCTTTATGACAACGTTAGAGAAGGACTCAATAAACAACTCAGCGTAGTAATTTACCTAATCATTTTCTGTAGTTGGAGCTAATCCTATAATAGACTGCTTGTTATATTCAGTCACTGTGTGCCACCCGCATGCTGACTTGTATAAAAGCAATGTAGTTTAACTGATTGTATGAAAACGTTTGTTTGTCAGTTCGTTTGTTTCTCTAATGCATGTGTGTGTGGCATGATGCTGCATGTGTCGTCGGAAGCGCAGCTTTCGATATGGATCATCTTGACTTACCATCCAACTTCCTCTAGTTTGTCGGAGAATCAATCGTTGCTGGTCATGCCTCCATGGGTAAATCCCTGGTTGGTCCTCGCTATGGTTGTTAGTCTGGCCTTGCACTTCTTGATCTTGGAGGTGGACTTCCTTTCGGTAAGTCTCCTGTTTACTGAATGGTCCCTGAATCGGTGTATGATATTCTATTCCGGTTCGTGCAATTATTACAATGTACCCATTTTATTTTGTATGTAATACTCAGAAATCAGGAAACGATTTTCATACTACCAAGGAGGCATGTAAATTACAATGAGTCAGTCCATCTTAGGCAACAGTCCCGGCCAGTGGGCTGAAACGACTAATTCTACTATATGTTTCCAATGTATGTCATATTTTTAAAAACGCATTTCATTGACAGAACTAGGACTTCACGAGGACTAAGCCAGTTTGCCTAGTTTTACGTCCGCAACCAAGCAATCTGATGAAATGTAAAACGTAAAAATGTCTTAGTCAAGACAGATCATACCTAGAGAAAATATTTACCAAACCAAATGAGTTGTTGACTCTCAATCACATGTCATACGTTAGAAAGTACGATGTATATCTGTCCCTAGTCATCATCATGACCAAGAGATGGGATAAGTCTAATCAATGTGTTAGTGAATAGGGAAATGTTTTCACCAGCAGATTGACAACATTGACAACATTGTCCTAATAGCACGTAAAAGGAATTACTGGGCATTTTGCCTGACTCAGTGCTACACTAGAACCAAGTTAGGTGATGGAATGCTTTAACCACATCGTACTTATTAAGCCAACTACTAAAGAACTGTGCATAAACGAATCAGCAGTTAACACATAAAGTAACTCACTGCATCTGGCGTCCATGCACAAAACAGGTATAAAATCTATGTTCAATTGAGACATCATGTGACCTTTAGGACAGCTGCTAGTTTCACTTCCTTGAACACGAAACTAAATATCAGCGTCAAAACGTCCCGATCTCTTATGCTCACGATCAAACACGCTACCTTGCAGATCATCAAAACAAACGTAATTTGTGAATACGGAAATCGATATGATATATTTTGTGTTGACAGACCTGGTCGCCAGCTTAGAACTATGATTGCTCAGAAGCTAACCATGTCGTTTCAACAGAAGCTTACCACTATCAACAGATGGCTTGATGAAGAATATCCGATGAGAAACTAAATAAGTATAAATGGTGAAGTATCATCCGATGACTCAGCAAATGAATGGCTAATCTATAAGTTGTGTTTCGTACTGAACTAGTAACAAGTGGTTCATAAGGTACGCACAGCAAATTCATCCTAATCTTACGCATATTAAGGACAGTTTGTAAAATTGATATTACCTGGGTACCTACTTAACAAATCTTGATCCATTTTTTCGGTTTCTGGGCTAAAATTTTGTTTATTTAAACATTGTGAGGTAAATACCAGCATTGATGTTATGCACCTATTCAAAATTACATCTCGTCATGTCAGTTTTGCCTGTTTTATTCCAGTTCGAAATAGACGGAAGTACCCACATCTCCCAACTGAGAAATTCAAGATTTCATTCAAGTAGTTTGCCACATTTTACATTAATTTTGTTGTTAGTATTACGAACCTCCTTAGAACGTGTATCGTCTTCTGGAGTTGCATATGCTTGTCCAGCCCCCTTGTCTACTGTGTCTATAAAACAACCGTTTATTGGTTCATCATTAATGAAGATATGATACTCTGAGATTGTGAGATACCAACCTGATAGTTGAAAATGACTTGTTTATAGCTCACTCCAAATAGACGAGTTTGTAGTTAACAACGATTGAGTATTACATACAAAATAAAATGGGTACAGTGTAATAATTGCACGAACCAGAATAGAATGTCATAC
>LOND01004129.1:20885-31299 GCA_014220965.1 Paragonimus kellicotti
CCTCATACCAGTCAAAAGTCACGACGTACAAACTTCGTGAACCATTTGTCAGAGATCCCAAATTGTGTTAGATTTTAGAAGCTTTGTTCTTTGTTTCCGTTCACCCGTTCATTCGTTCGAGTATTTTGAGGAGACCAAGGAACTCAAGTTGGATAAAGCCTTTGTTGTCGAAAACCCGTCTTACTTCTGCACAGACTTTTGGGAGTGCAATAATTAAGTTTTTGCGGTCGGTGTAGGCTTAACGTACCTCACATTTAACTAAAGCATCTCCGTGAAATTTCCAGTTGTTTCGTATCAAAAGGATACTAGACTGCAGACTATAGGTTTGTTTTTGTTAGAATGTGATCACCATGCTGAGCAACAGTTTTAACATGGTCGATGATTTCGACTTGACAGAAGGTCTCAATCGGGTGGCCGTTGGTTGACAGCAATACACAGTTAGTGTTTGTCCTCTCTAGATGATCGTGTAACTCGACTACTACTCAGAAGCATATGTGACTGAGGGTTTGCATGTTGATCCACGTCTAACGTTGTTTCAATGGCGCTTCGGTTCACACCATTATCTTACGAAGATAAACTAAGGGAGTTCAAATCTCGATCACAGCACTACCTATTATGTTTAACAACATCGACGTTCTATTCTTCTGAAATCTTTTGAAGCAGTTGGCTGAGAAAACTGTTTACATATTAATTCTGCAACCAGCTGTGAGTGGTTTTAAACTAGTAACAACTGATGCGTCCTTATTCTCAGTACACGCTAAAGTGTCCTCATGCGCCGTTTGAACCGAGAGGTTATTGTTAGTTACACTAATCGACAAAGTCGACTAAAACTTTTGACGATATTTTTGATTACTGATGAGTAGTCGGGGATTTGGTTAATTTCAAGTTGAACATCACCCACAATTGATCGCAGCTGTCGCATTCCCATAGACTTTCCAGTCGGCCCCTTTCGAAAAGAAGCACTAGACTCGAGTTTCGCTCTCATTAGAGCTCGTCAGTAGTGCATATCCTTGCCACTGCCGGGACTAGAACTCCGGCCATTCTTTTCATGAGGCAACCGTGTTTACCACTGCGCCATTGACCTCACATTAGGCACGACCGAATTATCATATGTGAACGCTCAACCACTTTCGCTTGTGAGTAATGATCAGGTTGCCCGATCGTCTCGAGAGAAGACACAGTTACTGTCTGTTAACTCCAATCGATAACCTCGCGATTAGGACTTCCTAGACAGGTCGAAATCTCCGATCTCATTAAACCTGCTAGGCGATATTTTAGATTACTGATGAGTAGTCGAGGATTTGGTTAATTTCATCACTCACAAACGAAAATGGTCGGGTGCTCACATATGATAATCAACCCCCCGACTACTCACCAGTAATCTTGTGCATTGATGACTCCCTGGTTTTCTAATTGTTTCTACCTAGGTTTTGATTACACATATGAAAGCAGTAAATCAATTGACTCCACCTGATAAGTCTCTTCAATGCAGACAGCTGAAGTCCCATAAGTTTAGTTAACCGGTATCAACCTGGATAAGAGGTTAATTTTCTAGACGCAATGCACAAACAGAACACATCGTCCTTCTTAAGACGTCAGATCTTTCAGTAGAAACATGAGAAACTACATTGTTTATGTACACTGATTCACCCATAGCTAGAATTCCATTGGAAATATCTCGCCAAGTATGGAACCACTTAGTATAGCCGTGAAGGTTTCATCCATGAAAAGTTACGGAAGAACGTTGTATCCCAAATATACTTATGGTTCATATACCTGTATATATACATTTACACATACATATATATATATGTATATATAATGTAAAAACATTATACCAGCAATGGTACTTTGTGTCCTGTAGGGACATCGCTTGTTTGCTATTTACGCTGCCCCCACGTATGTTTGCAGGCCAAAACACTGTGCTTTAAAATTAGCGTGTAAACATGCTGGAGTCAGTAAGTGTGACTGACCTAACTCCGTAAATGAATGTTGTTGAGACCTCATGCTTGAGGTGTGATGAATTGAAAACTAATTCATAAAACATTAGAGGTATCAAAAAACGTAACAGAATAAGTCGCTCCTGAAAAGAATTGTAATATTTCGAAGTGTTATTGTGATTCACGTTATAGTTTGATGGGATGGTCCCTTTGACAAAGGATACCTTCAACGGGTGAACGATCTTACTTGGACTTGTAAGAGTCTTCTCTAAGGAGATTCCCAAATAAGGAAAGTTAGATGAAAAGCAAATATTATTTGGTGTAAAACGTTTTGGCAGGGACGGCCGGAGTAAAATGAAGGTGAATAAATGGATAAAACTCGTTGCTCCGGGGACGCCTATTCTGTTATTACTGTGATAAATAGAGCTTTACGGTACATATTTAATAGAAGTGATCACATAAAAACGTGAACGTTTGAAGACATGTATATATTCAGCAAGACAACGGTTCCATAGTTTACGCCCGTTTTGCCTGCACAGACCCGTATACCCTACACGTAGTTGAATACACTTTAGCAGTTGAAACTTTGGAACAGTTGGTTCATAAATTTGAGCACAGCAGTAAGAAGACAGATACAGGTAGATGCTAGCATTTCGTACGGTATCTTCGGTACCCCACAGTAATAACCGGGAATATATACACATCACGCTATTGAAGCGTGGAGGGGTTGAATAGAACAGCAAATGGATTAGAGGACAACAGCGCAAAACCAATAGGTCCACGGACGTCTAAGGCTTATATACAATTGCAACTTCATTGTCCCTTAAGAGTTTTCGATGCAAATGGTCCTGATCAAACGAGCCAAATAAGTGCAAGATATCACTGGCTTCGCCTCTGTAGACAATTCAGTTGCTTATTGCAATGAACTGTCGGGTACTTAGCTCGCCTTCGGCCGAACTAATTTTCATTTGGCAACCGGTTTGATGAACCTCAGCAGTGATCTAGACCTTTTCATGTTATTTATTAACTACTCTTGGATTTCAAGTAGTATACTGAATAAATCAAAAGTGAGTAGCTCAGGAATAGGCGACAACAGCTGAAGATCGAATTGTTGATGAGATCGGAAAGTGAATTGATTCTATTCGTTAATAAACAGGGAGAAATAATGAGCGATGTGTGGATGATCTGTATAGAGTCCCAGTTCCTCAACAAACGGTCTCTCGACACGGAAGGCCGATTCCACTATGCCTGTGGTCTGAGCAATCCGATTCTGAAGATGAACACTTTGCTACAATTGCTACATGTAAATACAACGTTGGCTGCTGCTTGTATCGGCCTTTTTATGCTAGTCTCCGATAGTTTATGTTCTCTGGTCTACTGCCACGGCTGATCATCCAACTAGTCACTCTTAGGCAGATCCGCATTCACAGTCTTCTTCCACTCCATTCGCCTTGCTGCCACTACTTTCTGGAATATACCACTCCTGGGTTTTCCATTATGCCCACAAGTCCCATCCATCGCAGACGACCTAGAATGAGCAAACCTGGCACAATTGGAGCGCTTTCCTTGTCTTGAACATTTCTGTTTGAGACTTTATCGTGCTGTCTGACAAAAAGAACTCGTTTGAGCAAACAAAGTCTGGTGTGATCAGCTGGTGTAACCCGAGACATGCTAGACACATCTTCACGTCTGTCTTGCCAGACAGCAACAAGTGTTTTCCTACCTTCGTTGAGAATCTGGTTTCGCCGATGCTACCGGCATTAGGAAAGTAGCTACTCGAGACTGCGCTTTAAGCCAACTGAATTTCCCCAACACTTCCAACATGTGGTCACCAAAATGAAACGTGGGGATGTCAGTAACGACTAACTTGATGATGTCTGAATTCTCCAGGCCAATGGTAGGCCACAGGGCTATATATACACGGTTTAACTTACGTTTCAGCAGAGTGTGATACTAATCCAGCATTGTCACCAACTAGTAATTCCCTGGTTAGCGTTAGATGAATCTTTAGCCTAGCACGCATCTGAACAATGCTTATCGGCCTGATGTCAATCTTTGAATGAATGCAAACCTCGCCGTCTGACATTCATATGGCAGCACAAACTGTGTGTATGTGGACCGGTCAATGGGACGGCTTAGCACGCGAGACAGGCTGGGGTGGCCGCCTGGGGTCAGGCGGGGGGGTGGCGGTGGTGGTCTCCGCGACTCGTGTGTGACGGTTGGGGGGGGGGGGCGACGTACGGCGGGCCGACCCCCTCGTATGGGGGTGGGGGGGGGGCGCGCCAGGGGGGGTGGGGCACCTCACCAGTGGCGCCATGACCACTTGACAAGTGCCGCCTGCTATGGGCCTGTCTGAACGATATCCTCGCCATTGTCTGTCGATGCACACTCCTAAGGTCCTGCAGAGCGCTGCCTCGCTTACTACTCCCGACGTCCGCACGACGGTCCTTTGTTCATTCACGGATTGGCACTCCGGGCCGCACACTGAGTAAAGTCACACCGATACCTGTTGTGTCGAAACCCCGCACAGATCCAGAAATCCCGACCGCGGGGTGTGGAAATCCATATATGACTGACGCAGAGCAAGCGCTCCGAGAACGCCTGGTTGTCGCCCGGCGATGCCAACCAAAACTTGCACGAACGCCACAAGAATTGTTCCAGGGATGGGTCTGAAGCACGCGCCCGGGGCTGCGAGAGCTGTCAAGGTATGTGCGGGTGGCCGGGTGCTGTGTGTTGAAATTGGTGATACGAACAGGTTACAAACATACCAGCATGGACAGCGTGCGAAGTCCGGAGGGATTCCGAGCTCATCAACAGGAAGAAGCCTGATCATAAGGGAGTCCTGGCAAAATGCGAGACGGCTACGGTTTGGTTTGGTGTCGCGGCTGGCACCGTCGCTGGCCGAAATTCATCGGTGGTCATGCTGCCGATAAGAATGATAAAGAGCTCAAATGTTAAGATTATCTGGTCCTCGAAACGCCGGAATCCCACCTGTTGCGAGGAGAGCAGAGAGAGAGAGAGAGAGGCAAAAGAACGTCGGATCATGTACGCAAATCACGATATGTCTTTGTATTACACATAATCCCCTGGAAAAATGCGGTCAGCTAAAAGATAGCCGACCCCGGCGAACGAAAAGTGGGTATTTCTGCTGCCGCCATCAAAATCTTTTGTTAAGTCAATAATGATTATATCCATGACACTTTTCTTTGAGTTGACGAAAAAAGAATATCCTATAAAATGCTGATCTTCTATCCTTGAGCTCACGCGGAGACTTCAGATCTACTCGATTAGCGAGACTGGCAGCCAGTAAGAGAGTCAACAGCCTACACCCATTTGAACACTCTGAACTCGTTGGTATAGTCGATACGCTTTCATCATGCTGGGCAGTTACAGAGGAGCTGCGTTTGTATGAGTTCGAACCGTCTTTTCGTCATTCCTACCATCAATCATGACCACATCAACAGTTGCTTTGAATGAGACAATTTCACTGAGATAAGCATTCGAGCCTCGTTGACGTCGTTATGCACATCACAGTTTCTTCAGCAGTCAGTGGTAACCTGAATGATTTGTAAACTCTTGTCCGACAATCAACTTTGCATGTTGATGTATTTCGGTGAGTCGTTTCTCGTCATTCGAAATGTTACGAGTGCTACAACACAGGAAGGTATTTTGTAGCACATCATGGTCATTTGCTTTACTCTGACAGTTGTTTCAACTCTCTTGGCTGTGGTTTTAGACCATGGAAGCTTTCCATTCTCGTTTTGTTAAACGTGTATACGGTAGCTTCGGGAATTGCGCTGCGGATGTAGATTCTATTTTCTTCGAGGTCATGTCGTAGATGATTCCTTCAGATTTGATCAGCTGCGTTTGTAAAGTGAACGCGCAGGCTTTGGTACTAAATATAGTCGTGTGTTCATCTGTTGTTGCGTGATAGATAAATTTTATTACCAACCATGGAGTGTTCGTTGTCACAGTCAACGCTTTGATAGTTACGTGTACTGTAAACTTGGCACAAACGTCACTTTCTAGTAACAAAATGGTCTAACTCTCATCAATCGTATGATATACAGGGTTTCCAAGAAAATATGATACACGGTTTTGTGGAGAAGGTGTAAATGATACAAAAGTTGAGGTAACGTGCTCAGACAGCAGTCTCACCCATTCTCATTTACATTTCCAAAGCAGAAGCAGCCAGTACGGACAATGATCAGATCTTGATGGATAGCTGAAACCCGCCCAGGTGACAGTCATCTTTCAATGAAAATCAGAGCAGCACTTCCTATGGACAGTGAGAAACTTCTGACCACAGAAACGACACTATGTTTCTATGAAATCTCTGTTCCGCTTGTGTTCTAGTAAAACGTGTATCGTTGTTCGCCGAATCAACAATTTGCATTGAAGACAACCGTTGTTCTCTTTTCCATCAGAAATAAGTTTGGAATCTTCATTAAGGATTAGTTTGTTCTGGCCTGCTGCACCGAATTGCCATTCAAGTAACCTACCAACTACCCTAGCCTTGTTCACTTAGTTACAAGTTACCCATTCTATTTCAATTTAGTTTCTGAGCAACCCCAACACGAAAAGACAGGATTTCGGGGTTTTAATGGTTTGCGAATCTCGATGCGCAATATGAAACAAGCTGACGGCGGGATGTTAAGTTGTGAGGAGTGTCATCTGAGCAAAGCATGCTATTGCGTTATATCATAGACAGCATTCGAGACTGGGTTAATCTTTTGGAAATCTGCGGCAGAGAAGAGCCCACAACGACCTGTATGGCGTATTCCCCAGTGTCCGCCCTTCGGTCCCACTACTGTTCATTAGAAGTATCGGAGATTCAATCTCCCTTCACACATTTGCTTGCTGCGGAGAGCCTCTGGATGGTATTGTATGTTGTTATCGACCTTGCTTATTATCTCCAATGCTGATCGTTCAGTTTCATTCCTTATTCTTTTACTCCTTCGAAGAAACTCGCAATCCTTGGAGCCACTGATCCATAGCTGAAACGCAACCTGGCGAGAACTGATGAATGCAATTTTTCTTACTCATATGCAACTAAAACCCTGTTACGGCAGGACACGTGTGCCAGGCTCTGCCACTGCCAAGTATCTCATATCAAAATTTACAAGCAGGCCGGTTACCAACTATGCAGCGATGTAGATATGAGTGCGGAGATTGCAGTTATAATCGTGATCATGGTCATTTGCTTTACTCTGACAGTTGTTTCAACTCTCTTGGCTGTGGTTTTAGACCATGGAAGCTTTCCATTCTCGTTTTGTTAAACGTGTATACGGTAGCTTCGGGAATTGCGCTGCGGATGTAGATTCTATTTTCTTCGAGGTCATGTCGTAGATGAATTCCTTCAGATTTGATCAGCTGCGTTTGTAAAGTGAACGCGCAGGCTTTGGTACTAAATATAGTCGTGTGTTCATCTGTTGTTGCGTGATAGATAAATTTTATTACCAACCATGGAGTGTTCGTTGTCACAGTCAACGCTTTGATAGTTACGTGTACTGTAAACTTGGCACAAACGTCACTTTCTAGTAACAAAATGGTCTAACTCTCATCAATCGTATGATATGCAGGGTTTCCAAGAAAATATGATACACGGTTTTGTGGAGAAGGTGTAAATGATACAAAAGTTGAGGTAACGTGCTCAGACAGCAGTCTCACCCATTCTCATTTACAATTTCCAAAGCAGAAGCAGCCAGTACGGACAATGATCAGATCTTGATGGATAGCTGAAACCGCCCAGGAGGACAGTCATCTTTCAATGAAAATCAGAGCAGCACTTCCTATGGACAGTGAGAAACTTCTGACCACAGAAACGACACTATGTTTCTATGAAATCTCTGTTCCGCTTGTGTTCTAGTAAAACGTGTATCGTTGTTCGCCGAATCAACAATTTGCATTGAAGACAACCGTTGTTCTCTTTTCCATCAGAAATAAGTTTGGAATCTTCATTAAGGATTAGTGCTGTTCTGGCCTGCTGCACCGAATTGCCATTCAAGTAACCTACCAACTACCCTAGCCTTGTTCACTTAGTTACAAGTTACCCATTCTATTTCAATTTAGTTTCTGAGCAACCCCAACACGAAAAGACAGGATTTCGGGGTTTTAATGGCTTGCGAATCTCGATGGCCTAATGAACCAAGCTGAACGGCGGATTTGTTACGTTGTGAGTGTCATCTGTGCAAAGCATGCTATTGCGTTATATCATAGACAGCATTCGAGACTGGGTTAATCTTTTGGAAATCTGCGGCAGAGAAGAGCCCACAACGACCTGTATGGCGTGTTCCCCAGTGTCCGCCCTTCGGTCCCACTACTGTTCATTAGAAGTTATCGGGATATACACCCCGCTTCACATTTGCTGCTGGAGCCGCGGGAATGGTATTGTATGTTTTATCGACCTTGCTTATTATCTCCAATGCTGATCGTTCAGTTTCATTCCTTATTCTTTTACTCCTTCGAAGAAACTCGCAATCCTTGGAGCCACTGATCCATAGCTGAAACGCAACCTGGCGAGAACTGATGAATGCAATTTTTCTTACTCATATGCAACTAAAACCCTGTTACGGCAGGACACGTGTGCCAGGCTCTGCCACTGCCAAGTATCTCATATCAAAATTTACAAGCAGGCCGGTTACCAACTATGACTGTGTCTGGTACTGGCGGTATCACCGTTTGTTATCCCCAATCGATTAATTGTCAGGTAAATGGGTTTGTTTCGCAGACGACCTTCCAGGACGATTAATCGTGAACCAGAGGTCTGCAGATACACCGTGGTGCATTTAGCGTGCGGTCCCAATTACCTGAGACTGGAGCACAGTCGTCACAACTGAGCAACTAGCTGAACTATCTGTTTGAATCGAACTGTCATTGGCGCAGGGATGTGAACGGATATTGGATGTTGTTATATGTTGATAATTATAGACGACAATATAGTAACACAGTTAATAACAGCAACAATAATATCCATACAAAATCAAAGGAAACTTTAAAATCTCATTATGATAGTACGTTACAACCGGTAACCGGGACAAGACAGGCTGGATATAGTGAAAAATTGCAGGATACGAGTGATGATAATCGCATTAACGGGGTAGTAGTAGGTTGAGATGGGTGCGTGAACAAAACATTGCAGGACGTGAAAAAGTTATCCAAGAAATGTTGTTACTGATTATAAAACTTGTTTTCTGCAATATATATTGATGTGATTACAATGAGACTTGTAGATTGAAGGTAATGCAACATGTAAAACTGAAGTTTTACTGACTACCAGAACGTAATACATTTACTAGATGAATCTGTCGCTCAAAGATAAGATGGAATTCTAATGGAATAGGCCAGAAAACATCCATCGAGAAAACTTGCCACTGGGACGCATGAAACATATATAGTTTAAACATCAGTCACCACTGATTGTAGCCCTCTCATTCCCGTAGAACTTCCAATTAGCCCATTTCGAAAAGATATAGTAGAAACGAGCTTCTTTCTTCTTAGAGTCGGGGGTTAAACTCCGGACAGGCCTTCATGAGGCAACTGTGTTGACGAATACACCGCTGATCTCAGGTTAAGTGTGAACGAATTATCATGTGAAAAACTGCAGCAACGTTTGCATTTTAGTAACACACGGATTGGCTGTTCGCCTCGAGAGGAGACGAATTAAGTGTCCTGTTAACTCCAACTGATGACCCCAAGACTAGGACTTCTGTAAAAGGTGATATCGCATAAATCAATAAATTTGATTGGCGACATTTTGATTGTTTTATTGATTTGGCAGCACCTGAAAACCTTACCCACGTTGTAGCTGTTCTTCCCAGACTTTACAGGTTACATAAGACAGGCAAGGACGATGCATTTATGTGATCCGATTTGGATACGAGCAGTTCACCGTATCATGATTCAAAGATTGTCTGACTGAGCTACTGAAATGGAATTGGTAACAGCGAGCCGTATAAACTTCAAGTTTCCAGTTAGACTCGGTTTTCTCAGCTGCTTCGTTTGATTTCCCATACTGATATATAAACTGATATATAAACACTGAAAGATGCACTGAAATTTGTTCTGACATATATCATGTAATATCAGCCTACTGTCTGGTTTAATCTGATTTCATCAATGTTTTGAGGTTCTCAGTTGAAATTGGAAACAGTCTTCCTCTGTAAATGTATCTCTTTTGTTTAGTGATGTTTTGTTTGCAACAGCGTGAACTGAAGTAGAAAAAACATGAACCGAATTTAACAACTTTATTCTGATAACACGAAAGGATGATCTCGTTTTTTGGCCCACAAAACTTTGAAAAGCGAATTCGGACACTTTCCTTGGGGCAAGTAACCGTGAGTAAATACCAACAAGAATTTGTTGACAAATGTGGTGACTAAACAGCTATGAAGTCAAACACGACGTCGTGGTAATCTGCTTGTTTCTACCACCAGTTCATTGCTGAAGCAAATGGTAATATAATCACAAGCAAA
>LOND01004129.1:33425-44209 GCA_014220965.1 Paragonimus kellicotti
TGCAACATGTAAAACCAGGGTTGGGTAAGTGTACCTGACCTCTTCCTTCAAATATCTGGTATGCAGAAACCCAGATGCAACAAACGATTTTCTCCCTCTCTCTTCATACTTTCAAACTGTGAGAAGACCTGAGTATTAGTGTGAACAACGAGTCCCAAATCAGTAACTACCATAATTCGACTTATCTGACGGAAAGATGATAAACTAATGGTATTTAACAATTGGGTTTACTCCCCGTTAAAACTACGTTAATTGTGAAGAAACATCTTATTTTAAGAGGAAACCGTTCTGGTGTACAGAAGAATTGGGACTGACATGTTAAGACTGGGCCAGTACATGAGTTTGACAAGCATAGAGTGGATCGACTATAAAATGGATACAGGAACCAAAGTTGCTTATCATGTTTGCCGGCGTGAGTCAGCTATAGATGTTCTACATGAATGTCATTGCTGGTTTTCACTCCTTCAAATCTCTGCTTCAAGTCCTCTTAGAGTGGCAAGCCTGTTGAATAAGTGACATAGTTTTAAGTGACTCTTCTTCGAGCCCAACAGCAGCACATATGTGACCTGTCTTACTGTCATATCTTGGCATCAAATCTTATTTTCGATTGAGCTTTATGTTTCAGCTGATTTGCAGATCGTAAAGATTGACGTCGGAAATGACCAGTCTCCTGAACGCTTTCAGTAGACGCGTTAAAGTGATATTCACGCACACCTTGTTCACACAACTATCTACTCCACAATGAATTTCTAATGCAACAAGTGTAACGATGTGACCGATCACTTCTCTTTAATGTGAATTAACATTCACGTGGATGGATAACCAAGTTCAGATAATAAAAATTCACAATATCAGGCATCTGATGCTGCGCATAAATCTGGATGCACACTGAGATTTTATTAAGCTCATGTGGCCGTGGAGTATCCAGCTTACGATGCAGTGGCACACCATATACTTTCGACCAAGACGCCTGCTTGTTTCTACCACCAGTTCATTGCTGAAGCAAATGGTAATATAATCACAAGCAAACTCAACCTCGCTGTTAGACAGACGTAATTGGCTGCATAACTACGAACGATTCTTACCGCTCCATTCATGTTTACAACTATCTGTAGCGTCCGTCCATTTTTATGTCTATTACTGTCGGTGTCCTCATACGACAAAACACTGTCTATCTGATAGCATCCTGCAGTATCACCAGAAGTAATCATACAACCAATAATGAAACATTTGTTTCATATCGACCTAACGGCGGCCGTCCGATTGTTATCTCCGCTTCTTTCAGCCCGATCAATCGATCTTTTGAGGTTACCTGTGAACTGGTCAAAGGTCGCATTTTAGCACTTACTCATGCAATCATTATCCGTTTGTCTACTTCCACATTACGTTATCGTGACTTTGAGTACCTGAGTGCAAGAAATGAACCATGTCTATCGCGTGGTTTTGTTTCAGCAATCAGACTTCCCCTCAAATTTGGTCTCTGTGATCACAATAATGTGTAACTTACTGGTCGTTTTAAAGACAACTGCGTGTTTTTCAGAATCTCGAATAGTCTCCTCTGTTAGTTTTACAACCTAGATTTGTGTGATTGTGTTATGCGTGTCAAAATGATGCTTAATTGTCTTCCTAAGTAATTATTATCCTGTAGATACGAAGACTACGTTGAGTAGAATTAACTATTTTCTATCATTATCGGTTAGGCGTTAGTCATATTATGTCTTACTTATTCCCGTTATCATAAAGGATTCCCTTTAGTGTACTTCAAAACGGACTAACCAGATGTGCGTTTTGATTTTCATTAGTGTTCACTTGCAGTGAATAGTTTCTAGCGGATCGGGCTTTGTATTCTAAGCCATTTTGCTTTTCAAATTAAAAGGCATACTGTCACTACGTGAAAACCACACGAGACGTGAGCAAGTTCTCACGGTTCACCGTCAAACCCCCACCACATTCTTGTGAAGTCCACGTGTGTAGATAGTTTAGACAGGGTTACATTAGGCATACTGCTAATATCAAGCGTCAAACAAGAGGATATACGTTAGCTATGGTTTGCAGTTGTAACGTTCAAGTTGTGTAAACCCTAGGTTGTTAACAAGAACGGACGACCACAGTTGCTGCAACAGGAGACCATTTTAACAACCAGCCAACAAATACATGAGCTCTGTCCAAAGATTAAGATCCCATGTATGGCTAACATCCCCATACCCAATCTCAATTCAAGTTCTGAGAACCCCCGTCAGGGAGAAATTGGATTTTGACGCCTTAGGACGTCTTATGAATCTCTAACACGTAAAGAGCCGAATAATTAATCACATCGTCACAGTCATCCATACAAAGTAGACCAATGTTAGATTAGTCCATCAGGAATACCGAAGTCAGCTGGACGTCCTTCCATATTGTGGTCTGGGTAGCTTATGTTATACCGCTTAGGATTTCACCTATTTACTCCGCATTTTGTAGATTTCGAAAGAAGGAACACCGTGAAACATATAAACTTAGGCCGTTGTAGCCCGCTAGAAAAACTGACCAGCTAGTGATACGTAAAAACATACAATACTATAAGCGCCGATATACGATTGCAACTTGTACAATACTAAATACACGGTAATCGTCTGTCATAGAATAATTGAAGTAGCTAAGATAATTTTTCTTATCGGAGGTAATTGTTGACTTCGAAAACATTTTCTTTTTAAGTGTTCCGGCGAATGTATTATCAAAAAAAGATGCAAAAAATGGTAATATGCTCCTTCCATAATTCGGAATCATCTCTACTGATTCTTTTGACGTTTAAATAGGTTTGCAACTCTATCTACTAAAGTCTACTTTATATTGTATTAATATGTAACAAACACGTTTGGTAATATCTGGGTTCTTTAGAAGTTATGGAAAGCTTTAAATTACTTTGCGAAACCTTATTGGATGACGTTTATGAAACTGTTTTTACTCAGTTCGCAAGATCAATAAGCAGAAGAACACCAAGTTCAACACGTTCGATTAACTGATTGACCGTGCAAGTAGATCGAAAAAACAATGGTAAGTTAGATTTGAGCAGAACCGTTATGTGAATAACGCAAAATATATCAGAGTTACGTCCAGTGGAATGTACAGTTAAGCAATCGATAACTGCTGCAGGCCAGTTCATCAAGCGTCCAAGCAGGATAAATTTAGTAGTTCTACACACAGTTGTTAATTAATGTCGCTCAAAATGCTTTTATGATGTTCTATATTTGGAACCTATTTGATAGACTGTTCATCTGTGAACCGTGATTCCTCCCAAAACCAAGCAAACATCAGTTCATTATTAAACAGGTCCACAGAAGAAACGGAATCCCCTTCTTTTTCAGCCTTCATCAGAAGGTCTTAACAAACCCAACCATAACAGGAATCCCTATTTCTCAGACAACTATAATCACTTTCTGCCACGCTAGTGACGATTAAGTTAAACAGGTCCACAGAAGAAACGGAATCCCCTTCTTTTTCAGCCTTCATCAGAAGGTCTTAACAAACCTAACCATAACAGGAATCCCTATTTCTCAGACAACTATAATCACTTTCTGCCACGCTAGTGACGATTAAGTTAATATTTGCAAACAACTTTAATAAACAATATCGTGAAAAATTGTAACCCTTAACTTGCAATGAAATGATCACATATTTAAAGAAAAAAACCGTCTGTAAACATAGCACCACATTATATTGAAGCCACTGAAGCTACTAGTTTCAAAAACAAGTTGTAATTCGAGTCACATTGATCTTGTTGTCCTGACGTGTTATTCTTAGTTTGAAGAAGTGAAGGACACCTACAATTGATCACGGCTTTACCAGTCACGGTTTGATAGAAGCTTGCAAATCAGTGTTTAACTTTCAAGTAGATCACTGCTGTGTCGTAAGGGCCTGACAAGAAATTGTCTGTCCAGCTGTGAATGCTCCGTTTAACTATGACTATAGTTTGTTAAAAATTGCAGTTTGCTAACGATTAATCAGCAGAAATTTCAAGGGGTGATGAGGGCACGTTTTTGGAACTCTGATTCCCCGGATAAAACTATGAGAACAAATAGGTTTTGACTTTTATTGTTAACATAATGTCAATTGATCGTACGCTGGGTCCCAAAGTACTTCCCCTAATAATATCTGGAAATCTGCCAGCATAACTTTGATGAAGGTATTTTGCTGATCATACCGTGAAACTTGCACGCCATTTATGTTGAAAGTTTGAAGTTAATTGATCTCCAGAACCTTCAGTAGCATCGCTGTGCACACGGTTGTGAGAAAGATTACATGGCTGGTCATGATTTGCTATTCTTCATAAGACTATATATCAACAACTAACACGAATGCATTCGATAATGTTGAGGAAGCACAAATCCATTCCTGATAAAGTGAAAGGTTTTGACATTCACACGAAGGTGTTTGATTGTACAGCAGTTCATTGGGACACTGCGGTGGTAGAAACGTGTTATCTATCAACTGGTAACAAGTACCACCTGATATAAAATGCCATTGAATTGGTATGTCCACAGTCTACGTGAGCAGAAAAAACGGGGTGTCACCCGACTAGCGTAAAACCAAATGAGGACTGAGTCAGGAATCAACTGGTTGTCTGATTTAGAGGTTTCCCACGAATACTACGCAGAAGCCTTTTTGTAAACCCTTTCCGCCGGCTTGTCGAACTATAAGGATGATGCTTTCTCCTAATCCTCCCTAAATCCAGCAACCTCTAGTTTATGTGGGGTAATTTCCGGACTCTGGAGTTGAGCTACTGTTCTTTGATGACAAGACAAAATTCAATTTGGAACGGGTGCTACGTAAGGATATTATCAGGGGAAAATGGCGGAAAAACAACCCAGGACTGGAAGTTTAATGATAACTTGGGGTTTACCTTGAGGGACTATTGTAAGTCAGCAAGCAGTTGTGAATAAAGGTGAAACCTCTGTAACCCATATCAGCACGTCTGAGAAAATGTTGTTTTCGCTTTTTGCCTAATGAATACAAGAGGGTTTTATATTTTACGAGGATAACACAACTTACACGTGTTGTACTTGGTAAAATCCGCCAGTGTTCAATGCAATCCAAGGTTTGAAGCAACCTGTCCATGGTCCGTATCACAACCACATTAGTAAACCTCCGAAGAATGCCGGCCCGTTGAGTAAACAAGTGTGTAGGAGTACACAAACCAGCTGTTTGAATCAAACACGCAGCGGTTTACACTCAGTTGTCGTTGAGTCAATTGTCAGAACCCTGCCCAGGAAATAGATCAAGGGTTGAAAACAAAAACTGAATGTGTTGCCCTGTTTCTCCTTGGTGATGACCTTTCCCGAATGTTTTGACTAGGATGTAGCCACCGTTTTCACACACTTGCAAGTAAAACCTTTTTAATGGAATTATGGTTGACAATTTCTAGGTATGCTGAATACTAATTAATTGTGTCTAACAGTAATCACTATTGATCTTACACTGACATATCTTTATACCTGTGTTATGTGATATACTATCTACGATCAGTTACATCTTCTGACTATACTCAGTAAGAAGCTGGAGAACGTCTATGATGTGCACAAGGCCAGCAAACCGTGAATCTAAAAGCTAAAACTAGCATTCTTCAACAACCGGTCAGATGTACACGAATTTGTTGAAGTACTTGAGTTAGTTGGTTCCTAAGCTTACTGTTCATTAATACGGAAAACAACCTCCGTATTGGTGTTTACGTTAGTGGCACCCATTGAGCATGTTTTGAAAAGGGACCCAAATGTAAGACTGAAGTCTAACAAAAATGCATCTCATATAGAACCAACGATTTGTGAAGTGTAACGGTTGCCAGAGTTTGTTGATCCTAAAAGTGATTATGCTATTTTTGTCGGTGATTTTATTTACTTCTATGAGGCCATCAGACGTAAACCACTCTCAACAACCGAGTCAATGAGCTGTTGTAGAGCGTACAAAATAATCACAATAGGTGATAACCTCGGCTGGCTTGTAAGTTCAACTCTGACAGTGTTCGACCAAGCAATAAGGGCCACAGCCGGGGGTCAAGGGTAAATACACTGAAAAAGTCACTATGACTCCAAAGGTCAAAATCAGTGACCTCCGGGCACATCAATGGAGAAGGTTGACCTTCTGGCTTGCTTTGGTTAGCATGTGTCGTGGTTGTAACGCATCGTGTAGAAACTGCCCCGTTTAATTAGCATTAAAGGTAGCTATTTGCCCAGTCTTTGCATGAATTTTGTGTTGTAATTGTTGTTCTATATAGATAAACACATCGAACTTTTCCATCAATCATCAACTTTCCCCGCATGTTTAACTAAAACATCCACAGTTTTTGATCAAATGCGTCCAGACCAGATGAACAAAAAAGGCAAATATGTCCTTGTTACAACATTTCGATCGTTTGCTGAGTGAGTTAGCAAATTCAAGTGTTCAAAATACCGCGTAGAATTAACTAATTAAAACCTGCACCGTTAACAAACTAATAATGTGAGTAGTGGATTGAAACTAGGTTTATAGGAGAACTGTAATTCATAAACAGAATGCGATAAAATGTTGCAAATAAGTATGGAACCTGGATTAGGCACGCCCAGAAGCCGGAGATGATATAGTAGTCTGTGATAAAATGCTATATGAGCTGGCGACGGATGATAAGACACTCGTGTGTCAAATAACATCAGTTTTAGCACTGAGCGAGTGGAGACTAGGAGTGAGTGGCCGTGGATTAAAGTGAAACTTAGTTTGCATGTCCAATCAGAGAATATCCTCGACTCCCTAAGTATTTCACTGAGACTGGATTCAAAATCAGTGCTATAGAAAACACTTGGAAGGAAAACTATTATGAGAATAGCGGTCCGGTTACTGAATACACTTCTTTTGAGTTGTTTTTTAACACAACTCAATACTCTGGATATTTCGAAGCAATTATATAAACGACTGTATGTTGTCGTGCTCATTTTGATGCTTAGTGACAAGATGTAGCTGGATAAAGTTGACTAAAAAACATATGGCTGGCTATACAAATTTGTAACTTGGTTACTGCGACTTCCATGAATACAAGATGGTCGAAGTAACCAGTCACACAGAACGCGAGTAAGACGTATTTGAGATCAACCAGCTGAAGAGCTTGTGATTTTTGTATGATCTAGCATTACTTTCTTTGAATGTTTAGTGTAGTAAAGCATTTGCTGACACTGACTTCTAACTATATGAAACATTCAGTAGTGAAATAGCTTAAAAACATTGATAACTAAGAGCGGATTGCAAGTTAACTTCTGGAAAGCAGGATCCATAGCGCTTTAGTGATTTATGCTGAAGCGTGTAGTTGATTAAACCACTATTGATCCAATGACTGGATGAGACGACAGCCAATCAAGCGCTTAAATTTTATGTAACCCCTCGCTGGAACCAAGTTTTTTTAATGAAAATCTTAAAGAACAACTGGAGGCCTAGTCATGTACATTAAGACTGTAATTTTGACGGGCAACTTAACATATATGGATAGCTGATGGTCTGAAAACTTCTACTATACCGAAGGTGATAATAAAACCTGTGCTTATAATATTTAAATTTTTGTCGTAATTGCGCATGTTGGCAAGTAGTCACTTCAGTTTTGTACGCAGATTTCACGAGGACTTTGCAGACGGGAGGAGTCTGAGGATTCTCTCTTGCAACCGGATCTCTGTGGGACGGTTTAGAAAGAGAACAGAAATCGTTCGGGTGGTTTTAAGTTCAAAACATTAGCCGTGATAAGGTAACCACCATAACGTGTTGGGGGCATATGTTGGGAAGATACGTCACTTACTATACGCATTACAAGTGCCTAACGGCATGCAGCAGACAGTAGTGGGCTAACATTAACAGTGAGACGAACCTACGTTCTATCGCGATGCTAGGAAATGCTCTCTGAATACCAAGCTTGCTATCCCGAATCAGTCTGTCATGTGAGCTTGAATGCACCTAGCGGCGACATTGTTATCATTCATTGTTCATGACTGAACACATAGAAGTCAGAACACTGTTCTCGTAGGCTTACCTCTGTCTACGTGACCAACAATATACGTGCGCTCTTGTTATACAGCTAGTGAATTTCTTCCCGAAGGTTCCAGTTTCTACCAAACGTTCTGCTAGTTCACTTGGCCAGAAAAGGCTTTTCTGTCACAATCTGAACTTTCCCACTTATCAGCAATGCATTTTCGTTTACGGCTTGGTTTAACTAAAGTCAATAACAAAGATAGGCGGAATAAGGTTAAAAAAATGTTGACATATGTATTGGGCCAACTTTAAACGAATATGTGTCATCTGAATACGTCCCCTTTTAGAAACAGAAGGTGTTTTTAAAACCTGTTATGTTGAATCAACTATGAACCTGTCGCTATTCTACTGACACCTGCAGAGATCATAAAACACAGTAGCGATACCACCAGCACATGAACAGTGTGTTCCTTAGGAATTTCTGTTTCTACTTGACAATTTTACACAGGTTGACCATCAATACTGTCGATTATCAATGTTACCTGTGATTTGAACTCATACAACCCTAGCGAAGTGTTTTTGTGATCGGGTTGCTCAAACGGAATTTTCCAGAAACGTCTAACGATAGATTAAAGTCAATGGGAAATGCCTTCAACAACGAGCCCACAGCTAACCAGTTCTCACCATTATTAGGCTAACTCATTCCGGTTTCAATACAATCTAATTAGCGTATGTACCAATTATAAACATAGATTAGTTGCACTAGTTCTTAACCAACCCTTATAGTCGCAGTCACCATTGTCTGTTCCTCAGTTGTCTGTGATGCTAATTTATATTTAGTCCCTGAAGATTTGAGTAGACAGTTGGTTACATAATTACTATGATAGAAGAAAACTACCTGAAACGTACGGTATGTTGTGTTATTTCAGAGCAATCTAATGCTTGGGGTTGTAATAAATTAGGCATCACTTGGGAGCAAACGACAATTCACTTGTGATTAGTTAGTAACCCTTATCAGCATAATAAACTGCTCAGTCGTTGATGAACCTTATGTACGAACGCTCAACCACTTTCGCTTGTGAGTAATGATCAGGTTGCCCGATCGCCTCGAGAGGAGACACAGTTACTGTCTGTTAACTCCAATCGATGACCCCTCGACTAGGACTTCTCTCCAAGTTGAAATCACAGAAATCATTGACTTGTTGAGCGGTATTTTGATTACTGATGAGTAGTAGGGGATTTTGGTTTTCATATAGATTGAACATCACCACAATTCTCTTTTCGAAAGGGGCCGACTGGAAAGTCTATGGGAATGCGACAGCTGCGATCAATTGTGGGTGATGTTCAATCTATATGAAAAACAAAATCCCCTACTACTCATCAGTAACCCTGTATAAATTGGTCATATTTCACATTCGTCATCCCATATTTGTAAATTTGACAAACGGCTGCTTTCAACCAGCAGTTTTATTTACTCATTGCTGAACAAAACTGTGGTTTCGCACGAAGGTGCAATGTACATAAGACGACTAGTTCATCGATTTGATTGATTACGTCACTTGCGCTTCACTCAGCTTTGATCAGTAGAACCAAATCAATCATCAATCAGTGCGCTGGTACAAGGGTCTGATTGGCTAGATTTAACATGACCTAGAGAATGAGCCGTTATCTGACCGCCATTGTCCGGATCATATAAAATGGTGCGACTCTCATCGCTTTTAACATGCTGGGTTTTCTGGGTACGATGCGCTGGCGCTTGGTCATATGCCACCGATGCTTATGCGTACGCTAAGCGGCGGCAGCTGACAAGCGCGCAGATATCGTGGCTCGTGAACGTCCAAGATAGAATGAATACTGAATCCGGTTGGACTATGTGGCGCTTATATGAACGCCGTCACGGTAACCTGGCAACTGGCGGTCTTCAGTAAGCTGCCACAACCTTCAATCGTTAGACGTCATTGGTAATGACCAAAATTTAATCGCTGGTAAGCACTTAATTCTTAAATGTATGTTTTATATTTATTATGGTCACATGGAACTTGTTTAGAACGGCCGATATTATTTGTGAGCCCATGAGACGGTGTACCTGTAGGTGGGAATAGGTGTACTAGAGAAGTTGTTTCGTTCTTATTGACAAGCATAAAGTTGCGAGACATAAGGTAAGAAATTGCTTCCTTGGGAAAGTTTTGTCAAAGCAGTTCATCGCTGAATGATTATTTCGGCTAAACGAGTAAGAACCTACAGTGCCGCAAAGGCTACTCTTTGAAGAGGTATACAGGGCCTTGCGTTTTTATAGAGTAGCCAGCCTGGGTGGTGGTTTGTCAGCTTATATATGATACACTTGGCAACGACATCGAAAGGCAGAAGGGTTTCTTAACACGACTCTGAAGTCAAATATCACAGGTCTTTCTACACGCACGAGCAAGTAACCGAACTCAACCTGTTACACAAGCCTTATCATCTATCCACAAGGTGAAAACCATTAGCAATGCTGCATGTACTTCCTTGTGTTAATCGTTATGGAATTAGTTTGACTCGTCCAGGGTCGACTTCTTGTGCAGCGTGAAAATTGAGAGATAAACTTTGTGGCGTTTGATGAAAAATAACCAGGAAAAAAACAAATTCAGCAGTGTATTACAGTGCATAATAAAATCTGCAGTATGAGTCTGAGGTCATAAACCGTGTTTTTTCCCGCTGGTCATGACTGCCTGCAACCCAGGCGACGATCTCAGTCACGTACTAAGTAAAACCACTGAATCAAAAAACCCAGCACCTTTTATATAAGCTGACAAACCACCACCCAGGCTGGCTACTCTATAAAAACGCAA
>LOND01004130.1:5609-18485 GCA_014220965.1 Paragonimus kellicotti
AATGTAAGAGTCAAGTGGATTTTAGTAAATTATTGGCCGTTTAGACATTGACTGTTCGGTTTCATCCTCGTCGGATATGCGACATATCCCATTAAGAAGGAATGTGTTTGCAAGGCTTCTGTTTCTTACCATTCTTTAGTATATTGACACCATTAGGGAACATGTTTGCGTAAACTGGGACTAAGCCAATATCAGTGGCTGTTAAACACGCGGTTTTAGGTCAGAACTCGGTTGCCTCCAATTTTGTAATATAAACTCGGGCTGTGCGATCGTATTCGGTCAGCGTATAATTTTGTGGTTCGCGCTCCCAAAGGCCTTTCTTGGAAACAAATTATGAACCAGGCGTCATGTAAGATTCTATGATTATTTTAATAAATGCTAAACGATAGAATACAGTTGTGTTGTGATTAATAGGTAAGTTAGGTTTCTAGAGCGGCAGTTCTTTTCATTCACAATATTAGATACATTTCCAGTTGAAATTTGTGCCCCCCTTGTTCCCATTTACCTGTGCGGACAAAATATAAATACATTACTTGAGCGCTGCACTCACGTACGTGTAATGCATATGTAACATGTACCTAAACGTGACATCATGAACGGGGCATTTATAAGACCCTATTTCACTAACATTCGCTTGTTGGCATGCGTACCCGTTCCACCAGTGCCAAATTTAAAACTCTCCTCAATAGACTATTTAATTAGATGCGCTTCAGCCAGTAGGAGGACTGCCAGTCAGTCAAGCTACCGATTAGATCGGACATTTCAGTGCAGCAAGCAGAACATGCATTAGATAGAGTCAGAGGAACACACGTGAACTGTTACACTCATCAAGCAGACCACGGTGTCAAAATCAGCAGCTGAAGTTCCACCGTTCACACACCGATTAGGATGAGTTGTGCTGTGCACTCAAGGTGGGGCAGACACCACAGTTAGCGAGACCTTTACTGAGAAAGATAACCAAATTCACTATTTGCCTCTAGTTGAACATCCATCAGGTTTGAGAAGAGAAAACGGAAGTCCTGTGAAACCGAATCTGTTTGGAAAGTAGTGTGCCGCAATCCAACAGCATTCGTTCAACATTAGACAGATTGAGGACAGACCTGATCAACGCAGTTGGTTATGGCAGACAACTAAGGCTCCTATCCCGACAGAATGTCACACCCGGTCTACCTTCTTTCTCGCAACTTCCTGCTGTGCCACGCGCTTTCACATGTGCAACGCCTATCGTCGTGATCAAACTTCTCATCTTGGGAAACGGTCTGTACGGTTCACTGGGCGCAACCTGTTATATCTTTAACAGTTTACAGATTTTCTCTGCCTTACCCACTAATAAAAAGGCATTGATTGCGTATGCTGCAAAATAGCCGGAATCTTTTGTAACCTTTTGTAACCCGTTCAAACCTGCTAAATTTGATATCATCAAACATCCCTCCTTACTGTGCGGCCGTAGAAATACGACTACTTTGACAACGAGGTTATCCGATGAATTGAAATTGCACACTATGAAAAAAGGTCTAAGTTGGATTAAAGGCAGTCCAATAGTAAGTCGATGATTTTCCTTGTAATTAAGCCAGAATGTACACATACAGAGGCAAAGAATTTGCCTTGCTTATTGAATTTCAAGATAAAGTCCATGACCGAAAGTAAATACATCTAAATGTATCATGTCTTTTCGATTCCAGAATTTCCAACGGCTATCGTGCAGGTTTGCGCTAGTTCGAGTTGCTGATATAGATTATCCGCTGGTAAAACATCCCATTTCTGTGTATCTTAAACAGGTCGTGTAACTTGGGAATTTGAACTACCAGCGGACGAATGTTACCAGCCTGAGCAGACATTAATGAGTTCAATGTGTTTCTAATGACGTAGCATCCTTGACAAAGCCTCCCTTGCATATCCTTTCCTTACTAAGCAATGTAAGCTGGTCGCGAACTGTCACTGAAGTTAGGCTGTGGTTACGTTTCGAGAATTTGCATGTTAAAAGCTGTTCAAACATAAGTTGTGTTAGGGTTGAGCACACACACGCACAACCCGTCGGACAATTTTTTTCTCTTCTCGACGAATTAAATTGTCTTAAATTGATGCTCAACGCCTGTCTCACTTGTGGTATGAGCAAAGATGAGACCTTGTTTATCATCCAGTCAATAACCATATCCTTTGTTCACTTTAATGATTAACTTTTCCGTCGTCTTTCAATTTTATTAATAATACTACTATTCAAAAGAAAGGTTTGTTTGATAAAATTCTGTCCGTTGAGATTTAGCTCTCACGACTTCACTTATGCCAGCCCCTCAGTTGCGTGTGAAGATCTATAGACTCACGAACCTGCAGCAGTTTTCACAGGCACTGATAATCACAGCCGACAGACTGCATATTACAGGATGTGACAATCTCCCGGTACATCACCAATCGCACCAGGTTGACTGACTGTTTCTAACCCATCTCTTGCGCATTCACTCGCACTCTGTCGGCATGATTTATGTCTTCTGACGTAGAAATCGTACGTAGCGATTAAATTTCTTTGGACATGCCAGCAGATTTTAGCAACCCAATGCTGACACACGATGCTTTGACGGATGCGAGTGTGATAGTTCACTCTAGTCTCTGTTGCCTGATGTATCATCGTTACACGAGCAGCACAAAACCAGGCAAACTGTCCCGTCTGATCTCGTTGTCTAATGATTGTGCATGTTAGGGAAAAATCTGCAGTCATCGCAAACTTTTTCCGGGGGCCTAAGGAAATCTATTTGTCAGCAAGCTTACAAGAGTGTGCAAAGATAGCACTGGCGAACGAAATTTTTTCACCTTGTTAACGAAACGGTCACTGTTTCCATCAAACTAATACCTATACTTTGAACCGGATTGTTTGAAATAATGCAGAATGGTCTGTGCCTGATTAGGAACTGGTGACCTTTACGCTAAGCCTTACCAGCATTTTAGGTAAATCCATATAGGTTATCTAATCTGATCTGAAGGGTTCCGCAGACAACAAGATTCAGTTAACGTCGGCAATCACTCTGTGACCTTCTGCTTAGATCAAGTTGCGTTGGCGAAAGTGCCTGATTTCAATACTAGTCAACAATGAATTACGCCAGCGCTGTCAAATCAGTCCTCTATTGTGTACAAGCACAGTCCCTTTGAAGAAAATGATGACTTGCACAAAGTTTCACGCCTTTATGGAGCCTCTTGAAAGAATGTATTTACAGTCACGTTCCTCTAAATCTACTCCCCCGTTAAACAGCCGCATCTCTGAAGTAGCGTTCAGTAGTCTTGACCCATTCTTGACAAAGTGGATGTCTTAAAGTGTCTTCCTTAAAAGTAGTCGACGTTGAAAAATTTGCGCTTCTCACTTACCCTCTTCTATCATTAATTTCTGTCACGACTTTGATTCTCTGATGCAATAACCTATTCGAGTTCCAAAAAATATTCCAAAATGGACTTATTTCGAAAATCTGTATGGTTATCGTACGCGTACTGTCACAAGCCTATTGATCGAGTTGAGCGTTTGAATGTTGGTTGTGCATCACTGAGAGACGGCTATGTTTGCCAACTATGCATCGCCCTGGTTATATTTTCCAGGTCCATTCAGGCCCAAGTGAATATTCACTGTTGTAGCTTACTGTCTACACCACCATCTTGCCCAGGAAGTGCAGTAGCAAATGTTGTCGTTGAGATGGCATTGCCAAGCTAATGAAATCAGTCGACATCCAAGCTGTCAACAGTTGTTGTGTTTGAATGTTTGTAACCGCCTTATTAACTTGTTCGCCGATTAGATAATAGCAGAACACGGTTTTTATACTAAAACGATACACAATGTGAAAATGATTCGTGATACATTTGGCTGCTCACAGTTTTACTCATGTTCCTCTTACCGTGGCTGGCATGGGACTCAAAGCTCAGACTACAGTGTTTCAGAATCAAGCGATATCTTATTCAACCATGGAATTGAAACGAATATTCAGTCCATGTTCCTTAGATTCTAATAAAATGAATCTTATTTTAAAGTTCTCATTCATTGTCTTCAACCGGTTGCATTTTATGTTGTATGAACAGGGTACAGAATGGCATCCTGATTCAAAGCGTGAAGTTTTACTGAATAACGGAAATGGTAAGACTTCATTACCACCAACACCGATTTGTTCTGCTTGACTCTCTCAATTTTCTTAGAGTGTTTTCTAAGCTATTTAAGGGCCGCAAACACTGCCTACTTCTTTTCATATGAGGCTGGTTGTAAAGCTTATTGGAATGCAAAAGCTGCAATAACTTATGAGTGAGGGTCGACACAATCAGTAGCTGATACTAACTGGACCGACAAGACATGTAGGTTGCTGGACTGTACACATTCGCCATCCCCCAACCGAAATGTGCTTAAACGTCATCGGCTTTAATACACGCGATCGCAGACACATTGGGACCGGCATTTAATGAATTCCGCTCGTCAGACAGTGTTTGAAGTTAGAACAGAAAATTTAAGAGTTTGACACCACTGAGTGAGCCCCGGGCTACACAGCAATTGGAGTCTAAAGAGTACGGGTATTTCTAGGGGAACAGTTTAAAAATTTATCTGACAAAAGCGTCAGTATCTTGGATTTTCGAGATCCAGATGATCAGAGGGAAATTCTCAAAGTCAAACGGGCCACTAATGTTTAAAAATGTGCGGATGACTACGCACATCTGATTAGCAGCAGACACATATAGTTCAAACTTAATTATGTGCCTGTGCATGAAATGTGATTTATATAGTGAAGCTTAACAGTTGGTATATGTTTATGAACTGGAACTTTGAGGCTTCCAGAGATTAGTTATATTATTGGTGCAGTAAGTTTGGTGTGACTTCATTCGAGGTGGAAATAGGACCACCTGCGTTATTTTCGTTGTGTCTTGTTTCAGCGTATACGAAGTATCGTCTCGACAAGCTGAACTGGGAAGCATCCAACTTGGAGTGAGTACGACCAAAAACCATCGTCAATATTAAACAACTATACTGGTTTAAGAAGGCTTCGAAATAGAAATTCCAGGAGCAAAAGGACTAAAGATCCCAAGGACAAGGACATTGTCCAGGACTCTAAGGAGATGAGTGGTCGGAAAATGTATCAGCGATTGTTAGAAAGTTTCATACTCCCAGATGTTTCCAACAGGTTAATACCGAATAACCGTCAATGCCATACTTAGATGGCCAGTAACCCTCCTAGGAGTGGATGATATATCTCAACTAATGCCCAGTGTTTCATGGTCGAAAGGTTGTTCACTTCACTGATAACACTGTCCCATAGAGCGTCGCTGAACACCGTTCAAACAAACAAGCGGACTGCCTACCACCACCACTAATGCAGCAATTAATCTTATCAGCCAAGAGGTAATTTGGTCATTAGAATGAAATTCTCGAAAGCTTTTATTAAAGGTTTATCGTGATGGTAGCCGATACAGACTAGAACATAGAAATAAAAAAAATATTCATTTGACACAGGTGATAAAGTCCGTAATTTTTTCGTGGGCTGAAATTGTGAACTTATCCTCGATTAACAGAATTACTAGTTTTGTGAAATTGAATCTATGGACGAATTATGACGATTCTCTCTGATGGGCAATTATTTATTTGGTGTGAAGTTCAAACAAATTTAAGGAAAAATTGACAGTGACGAAACATGTTTTCTTTTTTACCCCTTCGTCCATCAGAAATCATCAGATTTACAATTAATTACCCAATCTACTATTCATTGTTGAGAGGACAACAATACTTTCCCCAGATTACAGTGAAATATGGCTGTTCAACATGAGACGTACTTTGCCTTCTTCGTGTTGCGGCTGTGTGCACTGAAGATGTCCGTTTTATTGGAAAGGACCATTGTCGGTTGAATCTTCAAAATATATTCCTAGATATTGAAAATCATCGCAGTGAAAGACAGTCGTATATATTCGACTTCTTGACGTTAATGTTGCATTGTTTAACTTCACTTTGGTTTTCACTCACGATTCAAGTCACCTTATGGAACCGCGAAAACATAGTTCAAGGTTTTTCACCCCCGTCGACAAAACAGCAGAAAAGAGTTCAAAAGGGCGCCACACATGGTCTGCCAGATGTTTCACAACCACTTGAAGGCACATAGTTCGACGGGAGTTATTATGATTGTGATACAATTAGGACCGAAGAAAGCAAACGTGCATTAAATTTCTCCCTAGCGTTAGGATATTCTACTGCATAATGATCTTAGCACGAAATCATAACTCAAGGAAGTCTCGATTAAAACTAGAAATACAAACACGACAAAATTCTTGGAAAGTAATGAAGGCCTTAGGAAGCATACTGGTTCCACCGTGCATAGCTGATTAGAGTAGTGGACACCTTTTCTCAAGTATTGTTATCTTTGGTTGGGATCTCTTCTTTCCCTTTCCAAGTTTCCTTATTTTCCGACGTGGGTTCGTCGGTCAACCTGTACTACGCTCGTGGCGTTTGGGCATACTGCTGCCTTCACTGCTTCCTGTCCAGACGAGCCTCGAAATGAATCTCCTCCAAATTATCAGAGATGTTATACTACTTGTAAGTAACATAATTTCATTGTCTTAATTTTTGATTGTCATCAAAATTTTAGCTGTGCTTCTCCCAAATTCCGTTAAGGTCAGCTCCACAGATCACGTGATTACAGCTCTCAAGTGAACATCCCTAATACACCCAAGACTCTGTTCTGGCGATCGCCCGACCGATAGCCCTGGGACCGTCACCATGAGCGCATTGCGATGGCGGGGTTACCATGGTCTCCACGACATAGCAGCCCGGAAACCTAACGCTCGTGCACAGGCGGCTTGACGGGCGACGTATCCCTCTCGTGTCTACCCCCACGTAAACCACTCTACTCCATTTCTGTCTATGTATCTGTTTTCTTGGTCGAACTCAAAACCACACAATCCACACACGACATCACGGAGTGGATCACGTGAGCTAACGGATGACCGGCTTGAGTCACCATGTCGATGCAGTGAGCAGAAAGCAGGCGCCGTACGCTTGACATGTCGGGTTTCGGCAAGGTGTGAATTGGTGACACCGCCCAAGCACTGTTTTTAACATTTTCAAACCATATATCCTTCACTTTTTCCGAATTTCCCTAAAAATAATGCGATGACAAAATGTTTTCGATAAATCTTCCTTTGGTCAACACAGTTTCGGAGGTTTCATCAAAAGGTGTCTTTAGACAAAACCTAAAATTTATGCTGTTTCGTCAACGTGTAACAGCAAAAGTGAACTGAGCAGTCGAGGCCAGTTGTTAAATGTCCGGGTTCCCGACGCAGGATCGAGGCCAGGCGAAGCGAAAATTATTCGTAATTGGTTAACTTTTAACTTACTAGTTGCGTCATTCCAACTTACAATAACCAACAAGAATTGTTATATATAGCTCCCGGATTTCTGTTCGCTGGACAGCGTCCTCCATAGGTATAAAGAGAGGACGGAGTAGGGGGCATTACTGAATGTCAACTGTCACCCATGTATGAGTATCCACTTCGTTTTATCATTCGTGCATTCTTTGGGATCAGAACTCAGGTTGTCTGAAGTGGAAGCAGCCCAAGATTGTGGGTTGGTGCAACATCAATCAATAGAACCGGAAGAGACAGTAAAACTACCACACCTGCTCCGGCTTTCTTTCGTTTAGCTGAATGGCAATCCTTCGTTTTCTCTAGTCTACAGCTTGCCACAACCGTGACTTGGTGGTACGAAACTCCATCAACCCGATTTCTTACACTCCAATCCATTTCTATGCTGAAAATGTAAGAGTCAAGTGGATTTTAGTAAATTATTGGCCGTTTAGACATTGACTGTTCGGTTTCATCCTCGTCGGATATGCGACATATCCCATTAAGAAGGAATGTGTTTGCAAGGCTTCTGTTTCTTACCATTCTTTAGTATATTGACACCATTAGGGAACATGTTTGCGTAAACTGGGACTAAGCCAATATCAGTGGCTGTTAAACACGCGGTTTTAGGTCAGAACTCGGTTGCCTCCAATTTTGTAATATAAACTCGGGCTGTGCGATCGTATTCGGTCAGCGTATAATTTTGTGGTTCACGCGCTCCCAAAGGCCTTTCTTCGAAACAAATTATGAACCAGGCGTCATGTAAGATTCTATGATTATTTTAATAAATGCTAAACGATAGAATACAGTTGTGTTGTGATTAATAGGTAAGTTAGGTTTCTAGAGCGGCAGTTCTTTTCATTCACAATATTAGATACATTTCCAGTTGAAATTTGTGCCCCCCTTGTTCCCATTCACCTGTGCGGACAAAATATAAATACATTACTTGAGCGCTGCACTCACGTACGTGTAATGCATATGTAACATGTACCTAAACGTGACATCATGAACGGGGCATTTATAAGACCCTATTTCACTAACATTCGCTTGTTGGCATGCGTACCCGTTCCACCAGTGCCAAATTTAAAACTCTCCTCAATAGACTATTTAATTAGATGCGCTTCAGCCAGTAGGAGGACTGCCAGTCAGTCAAGCTACCGATTAGATCGGACATTTCAGTGCAGCAAGCAGAACATGCATTAGATAGAGTCAGAGGAACACACGTGAACTGTTACACTCATCAAGCAGACCACGGTGTCAAAATCAGCAGCTGAAGTTCCACCGTTCACACACCGATTAGGATGAGTTGTGCTGTGCACTCAAGGTGGGGCAGACACCACAGTTAGCGAGACCTTTACTGAGAAAGATAACCAAATTCACTATTTGCCTCTAGTTGAACATCCATCAGGTTTGAGAAGAGAAAACGGAAGTCCTGTGAAACCGAATCTGTTTGGAAAGTAGTGTGCCGCAATCCAACAGCATTCGTTCAACATTAGACAGATTGAGGACAGACCTGATCAACGCAGTTGGTTATGGCAGACAACTAAGGCTCCTATCCCGACAGAATGTCACACCCGGTCTACCTTCTTTCTCGCAACTTCCTGCTGTGCCACGCGCTTTCACATGTGCAACGCCTATCGTCGTGATCAAACTTCTCATCTTGGGAAACGGTCTGTACGGTTCACTGGGCGCAACCTGTTATATCTTTAACAGTTTACAGATTTTCTCTGCCTTACCCACTAATAAAAAGGCATTGATTGCGTATGCTGCAAAATAGCCGGAATCTTTTGTAACCCGTTCAAACCTGCTAAATTTGATATCATCAAACATCCCTCCTTACTGTGCGGCCGTAGAAATACGACTACTTTGACAACGAGGTTATCCGATGAATTGAAATTGCACACTATGAAAAAAGGTCTAAGTTGGATTAAAGGCAGTCCAATAGTAAGTCGATGATTTTCCTTGTAATTAAGCCAGAATGTACACATACAGAGGCAAAGAATTTGCCTTGCTTATTGAATTTCAAGATAAAGTCCATGACCGAAAGTAAATACATCTACCCGGCAATTCGAATACAGATTGAAATGGCCTGCGAGAATCTGAGCTTAGTTAAATGGTATATTATCCAAAGAGATTCAGTTAACCAATTTCTTTTCGACCTGTGTACAAAAACAGCAGGCCTATTATTAACTCAGATTAATCACAGTTATAGACCGGAATGCCATGGACCGCTAAACGACCGCAAAAGTCATCAATATTGTATTAATGATTTAAAGGTGCATGCTGATTCCACATCTAAATTGCAGAACTTCGAGACCCATTGGCAAAGTTATACACAGGACGCAAACTTCAGGCGAACAAATAGAGGGGTGATTTCTCTCGCCTGTTTGGTGGGTGACAGTGAGTAGATCCAACTTTCACTATACACAGTGAACCATTTCCCCAGTGGTCACATCTGGGTGAGTAATACTAGTGTTTGGGGGCATAAGAAATTCGCTTTAAAACAAACCAACCAGTTCATAAATGATACTCATTGAGATTTATAAGCAAATGTTCCAAAGCATTAGATCCTCTCTGAATACACGAAATCCTACCCGGCCATCACTTCGTATATGCTCACATGCAATCAATAGACGATCTCACTGATGCAATTATGAAACATTTTACGTAACTGATCAAAGGTTTTTTACCTGACCACGGGTTGCATCGAATCACCAGCAGTAATGGGCGCGTGTTTCTGTCCACAGATTATGAAGGACAAGATATATTATCGCCTATGGAGAAAGCTATGCCAACTTATATCCGGAGAGATTCGGTGACTTCTAACTCGACTGATCAATATATTCGGTGGATGATTACGCACAAAAAGTAGACTTCGAGACGGTTGGTGACAACATTGCAGGTGGATTTAAACGGGAACATTTCCGTCCTATGCATCGCTGATGAAACTCCGGTAACCTGCGATAACCAACGTGAGATGACTAATGTCATACATGTATAATGTAGAGTAACACACCTAAGCGTTACAGTTGCCAGGCTTCGTTGGAATATATGGCGAATGCCTCTACATGGTGGCTTTGCACGCCTATATGCATGCCTAGAATTATAGTGAGGCAGTACGCATTGTTTCCTAACTCACACCAACCATGACAACAAAACTAGGAATCTTAAATCGATTGCCTACGGTCGTTTGTGAGGCAGATTCATAAGTAGAACACATCTGTGTAACGTTAAAAAGTCTACCACTTCTAGGATCGTGGAGCATTCGCTTATCTCTTACTCAAAACTCTCCTTCACATAGTATGCTGGTTGGCACTAAACAGTTCTAATCCCTCTCTAATACCAAATGAAAAAGACAAGCAGACATTCCGGGTNTGATACGACATATGATTAGCAGACACATATAGTTCAAACTTAATTATGTGCCTGTGCATGAAAATGTGATTTATAGTGAAGCTTAACAGTTGGTTTATGTTTATGAACTGGAACTTTGAGGCTTCCAGAGATTAGTTATATTATTGGTGCAGTAAGTTTGGTGTGACTTCATTCGAGGTGGAAATAGGACCACCTGCGTTATTTGGTTGTGTCTGTCGCGAACGAAGTATCGTCTCGCAAGCTGAACTGGAAGCATCCAACTTGGAGTGAGTACGACCAAAAACCATCGTCAATATTAAACAACTATACTGGTTTAAGAAGGCTTCGAAATAGAAATTCCAGGAGCAAAAGGACTAAAGATCCCAAGGACAAGGACATTGTCCAGGACTCTAAGGAGATGAGTGGTCGGAAAATGTATCAGCGATTGTTAGAAAGTTTCATACTCCCAGATGTTTCCAACAGGTTAATACCGAATAACCGTCAATGCCATACTTAGATGGCCAGTAACCCTCCTAGGAGTGGATGATATATCTCAACTAATGCCCAGTGTTTCATGGTCGAAAGGTTGTTCACTTCACTGATAACACTGTCCCATAGAGCGTCGCTGAACACCGTTCAAACAAACAAGCGGACTGCCTACCACCACCACTAATGCAGCAATTAATCTTATCAGCCAAGAGGTAATTTGGTCATTAGAATGAAATTCTCGAAAGCTTTTATTAAGGTTTATCGTGATGGTAGCCGATACAGACTAGAACATAGAAATAAAAAAAATATTCATTTGACACAGGTGATAAAGTCCGTAATTTTTTCGTGGGCTGAAATTGTGAACTTATCCTCGATTAACAGAATTACTAGTTTTGTGAAATTGAATCTATGGACGAATTATGACGATTCTCTCTGATGGGCAATTATTTATTTGGTGTGAAGTTCAAACAAATTTAAGGAAAAATTGACAGTGACGAAACATGTTTTCTTTTTTACCCCTTCGTCCATCAGAAATCATCAGATTTACAATTAATTACCCAATCTACTATTCATTGTTGAGAGGACAACAATACTTCCCAGATTACAGTGAAATATGGGCTGTTCAACATGAGACGTACTTTGCCTTCTTCGTGTTGCGGCTGTGTGCACTGAAGATGTCCGTTTTATTGGAAAGGACCATTGTCGGTTGAATCTTCAAAATATATTCCTAGATATTGAAAATCATCGCAGTGAAAGACAGTCGTATATATTCGACTTCTTGACGTTAATGTTGCATTGTTTACTTCATTTTTTGTTTTCACTCAGTTCAAGTCACCTTATGAACGGAAACATAGTTCAAGTTTTACGTGAACAAAACAGCAGAAGAGTTCAAGGCCAATGGTCTGCCCAGTGTTCACCAACCACTGAAGCACATAGTTCGACGGGGTTATTATGATTGTGTCAATTGGCCGAAGCAACGTGCATAAATTTTCCTAGGTTAGTATATTCTCTGAATGATTAGCTCGATCATACTCGGAAGTCTCGTAATGCCCAACAGCACATTCTGGAAGTAATGAGGCCTTAGGCATACTTGGTCACGTGTGCCTTAGAGCTTTGGTTATTTATAACCAGAGGGTGAATAACACTAATAACAATACATACATGTTACGCAAATAGCAATGTACTAGACGTACGTGACTAATGACAGTGGACAACAAAATGTTCCCACCTACCAATATCCTGAGAGTGCAGTAGAAATGATTCTGGTTTGTTAGTTTGTCTTGAATCGCTGAATGAACCCGTAGGAAATTGAGGAGTAAGGCAGGAGGATTTATTGAATTGAAGATGCTCCTTAACTGATACGCTGAATGAAGTCGTGCGAGTCTTGCAGTCGAAAATCCCCGCATCAGTACCGCGGAACTTTGAGGTTGTGTGCCGGAGTCAAGACTTGATCCGTTGTCTCCTTGTCGTTGTTTCTGTGAGATGCCTCGTGGTGTGGGGTTGTATAACAGATTGTAATGTTTTACTTATTTAACACTTTGCGGCCATTGGCCACTCCAAACCCTTAACAGGATAATATGTTTGTGGATGTGTGGCTGGAGGGTGCAATGGGAGAGAGGGAGTAGCACTGAAATTCGCGGTCTTACAAAGATATAGTGTTGCCGGAAATGGACTTGTCAAGAATGTCAC
>LOND01004131.1:2616-21707 GCA_014220965.1 Paragonimus kellicotti
AAGAAACCCACCACTAGTGGGCACTGTACAACTACATGTGGATGAGCAAGCCACCGTAAGGACAGGAGTTTAGTCACTTTACTTCATTGCCCAACTCTCGGGCCAAAAAATGGGTTGTTTGAAATGTTCAAACTTATACTCGATCAACAGATCTGCATAAATTCTTAAAAGGTCGTTTTGACTGGCAAACTTGGAGAAACGATATATAACACCTGGGGCAGATGGTTATGACACCTTGTGACAAGTTGGAACTTAGTTACAGACGTAGTAAACCTTCTCCAGAAACTCGGCCCTACGCGTAATCGTGTGATATGTGCCAGCCTATGCGTTTGCCGTTTTGTGGTCGACTCTGTACATGTATCTCGTCTTTTGATTGTATCTGTGCTTGGTGTGGGTATGCTGCACGTCAGTGTTCCTCGTCATAGTCACTGTTCTCTTCACATCTGAATAAGCCTTTGTTTCACTCAGGTAATGCTCAGTGGCATTCATTTCTCAATCAACTTCGTTTCTGGAAGGTTTAAAAATCTATTATTTCTCTCAACCAAGCAGTGTGCTATTTTGCCGTGTGGTCTAGATTAGTTGGTTTACTCGTCCCATGGACTTATACTGCAATCAGTTTCAAGTCGGATGCTCTCCATGACAGGTCTTTTATATGTGTATAATACAGTGTGTATGCGTCTGTTCGCACGGTAGTGAGATTAGGAACCCTAACGTCAACTAACATTTCAATCGGTCCGTTCCATGCTCCAACGAATCAGGAAACGAAATGACGATTCTATTTATCACGGTGTGACGTCACATTCGAATCCATTTCATGAAAAACATTTTCTTACGATATCGTCACTGTTTACGGTGAAAGACCATATACCCGACAAATAAAGCTTTGACCAAATCAACTTACTGTACATCGACTGCACAATACCTCCAAGGCTTCCCCTGTCCAATCCGATGGAATGCAATCTATTTTCGATTGACAGTTTATGCAACAGTAACAATACATCGGAAAGAGCTTACTATTGCACATAAATCTGACAAATAACCAACGCAGGGAATAATCGTTCTGTGGATCTGAAAACTGATGGACACATTGGAATTAGTCTGTTGAACACGTCTTCGGTTCAACTTTATATCTTCCCATTAAACAAGAATAGTGGAATAGTTTTGTGAATGCTTTACTAGTCTCAACTTGTTGTCTAAACTTTACGATGTTTTTTAGTTGCTGACTCGTAAGCTTCACTTGACTAGATCTGATCTTCAAAACTGATTTCAGCCGGTTTCAAGCCAATTGCGAATGAGATTTTTCTATCAGCTACGCTTTAACCACAAATACAATCGCTCGTTTTAGAAAGTGGTAACCTTCCACATGAAGACACCATTTCAAGATAATGAAAAATGTTGACCTGTTTTGTGAGCGAACGGATTAGTAGTCAAGAGTTTTGTTTGCTGAAGGTGACGATCTAACTTTCCTACCCTCTCTTCAGTTAAGGTGGGGACATTCTATCATGTTTTTCTCATGTTTCTAGTTGGAATGCAAGGATATAAGGAGTAGCTTATGTGCTAAATGCCTCAGCAAAGGTTTGTGTTTGCGTGTGCATTCCTTGTCCAAACCTCTTTGTTCAGTTCTACAAAAATATAGGCAAACTCCTTCCATTTTAACATTGATGGTCTATTGCAAGCAAGTGCAGTTCAAAAACTACCTCCAGCAAATGTTATACGTTTGTTTCCGAAAACCGTGTTATCACGCACAATATCATCTACTTATTGTCGCTAAAACGATAAATGCTGTTAATAATTCGTTCCCTGACATAGAATGTATTTTGATGAGTTAAATCCTATTAGTATTCTAATTATTCCAGTATCGACGAATCTCGAATTCCAAAACTTTACTGAGTTGTCTCACACTTCTAGCTGTGAAAAGTTACAATTGGTCTCAATAGGATGAACTCATTTTATCAGTCAAATAAACCGACTTTCGAAGCTAGTGGTTCTGAATCTGCAACCTTCACGTTATGGGCGAATGTTGCGTGCTTTCCTTTAATTTAACTAACTTCATTTAAATAGACAAAATCTTAGACCCACCAAGTACTGAGCGGTATTCAACAGCCCGTGCCCACATGGCGAGAAAAGTTATTTTTAACGAAAATAATCGGTTTCATCCTACGCACGGAGCCGTCAGTACCTTTAGCAACAGGCTGGACAAAATATGTTTGCACTCCTGATAGTAGACTAACAGTCAAACTTCACTTCCTCATCATAATAGCAGTTTGACGTATGTTGCAGTTCAGAGAACGGTTTGCATAGTAGAACCCATCTTTTGAGAGCTATATGTGTCCTACTGTTCACACCTGATGACATTCATAGATCAGCGCAGATCTCAAGAGAATTCACTGAAAATATGGCAAAAGTGCCACAATATGAGAAGCTGAAAAAAATTGTTGTGCAAGGTAAAGGGGCAAAAGGATTTGGAAGGAGGTTCACTGATATATGGAGAGATTTACAGTATGTGCGCCACTGAGTTTATTCTTAGCGTATCCACTAGCGTCTTCAAATGAAGGTGTTTTTCGTCCTTACGACATAACCAAGAAGATTGGAACACTCTACTGAAACACCCTTCGTTGTGAGTGCCCTCATACTCCGGATATAATTTGCACGCTTGTCACTTCCAACCTACCCCACCGTTCGCAAACAAGACAGGGTACGGCAGGTATGAGTTGGCATTCGCAAGATATGGGCGAACTAACAAGACTTGTAAAACGAAATAATTATGCTCAGAGATCGACGGAGTCTATCCGTCTAAAAGACATGTTGATGGACTTCATCACTTTTGACACGATGTTCTCACCATGAGCTGATAATGCTTCCGATAAGGCAACGGTCCAAATTGAACACTCTGTGAACGTCCTCTGAACAAGTTGGGTGGATCATGCAGTCGTATAACGAGGCTGCTCTAATAGCAATGCTGCACACTCGGCTTTTCACAAAACACTGACATCATGCAGACGTCAGAGGTATTGTAATTCGTCAAACGATATCCAGGCCGTAGTTTTAGGATTTATGGTCTTACCAGGCGTTCCACCAGCCTCAAAACAACCCCCAAGGTACACGAACTTCTCGATCACCTCCAACAGCTTACTACCAAGTGAGAGAGCAGGCTCAGGATCTTGATAATCTTGCAACGGTACCGTGCACTTATTAGATGAAAAAACCACACCAAACCGACATGTAGAAGGCTTTAATCTGTCCAGAAATTTCCGGGCCGTATGCTAATCTCAAGGATTAGAGCAATATCTTCCGCATATTCTGATTCCCGAATTCCAAAGCCTCGAGATAGTTTCCTGCCATCATTCACAGTCCGTCAGGGCGCACTCTAAGATATCGCTTACCGCGAAGTTAAGTAGAATAGAAGAGGTTGAACGACATTGTGACTGCACACTGGAGGCCGTAAAAATAGCTGATACGCTGGAGATCAGACAACAGAGTGTCTCCAACATGTTCGCATACTTTTCAAACAGACCCCATCATTGACAGGCAGTCCCAGGGTGCAACTGTGTCAACTGAACCAAAACCCAGTTTGACGTCCAGAAAGACAACTGTCGATCTTCTAGGTGAATGGTGAGTTTCAATTATCGGGAAGAGTGTACAGGTGTGATCAGTTCAGACAACGCTAAAAACAACCCAGGGTGCCCTTCGTGGATGTGTTGCTCGCACGTTTCGTTCAGTTTTCCAAGTAAAATGGTTGTCAGCAGCTTAGACGCAGTCAAAGTCAGGTTATTTCGTAGTGGTTTACATACAAACTGCGTGCAGTTTTTTCGAAAGTGATGATAAGGTCAGCTAAATCTTAGTCATCTGAAACGACTTTTCCTGGACTAGAGCCTCAATCTTTTTAAATAAGGCCAGCCCACATCTATAAAAAAGTTTGGAGCGATTCGTCATAGCCGGGTTCCGCGTGAACTTTACCTCAAGCGGGTCTATTTTAACAGAGGGAAGAGAAACCTCAACAGGCCAAGGAGCATAGGGAGTGCCAGAGGGCTTAGTCAATGATGCAGACAACCATCTGAACTGTTGTTGGAACTGCTCAAAACCGGCTTCCGAAGCCGTGCTACAGGTTACCAATACAGTCATAATTGGCCTCACATATTGCATTGTTCATGAGTGGCATCCTGCTGCCTGCCACGTGATTCAGATGGAAAAATTGTCGTGAATGCACATTTGCATCGGCCTGTTTCAGCCCGTTAACTGTTTTTATTCAATGGTTCTGTTGACCTTCTCTCATTTGCCTCCGGACCTGCAGGCAGACTAAGTTGTACACGTCGCTGGACGGAATATTTCAGTGATCGCATAAAAGCCCAGCGATTGGCGACTGAACGAGCAGCAGCACTGTATGAGAAAGTACCACACTTGGGTTTTACATGCCGTATATGCCCAGTGTGCACCAATTTCTTCTGGTTCATGAAGTCCTGGGCTAGATGCAAGCACGCCCTGGTGAGCTTGTAATGATTGTGCCTCTTAATTTAGGTATTTCCATTGTTGTCTGACGTCAAAGTGGCCTTCCACAATGCAGCAGAACGAACTTGCCACATAAAGGTGCATGACTGAAATCCACGCGGGTACTCCATATTGACTTGCAATTTTGGGGGCATTCACACCACCGAAAGCAGAAAACGATGTAGTCACTCTGCTTTCGTGGTCGACGCAAAGACAGTAGTCGTCAGATAGCGAATTAACGACTAGAACGTCAAAAATGAGTACTCGTTACAACAAAATTTCATTATTTTGTGTTCGACGAATATCACAAGAGCTTGAGCCACCTAAGTAATGTTCGGAAGTTGATTTCCCTAGTTAAGCACACAAGCCCCCAGTCAGTGCCAAAGTCTCCGTGCGCAAAAGGCTGACTAGATGGTGATAAAAATAATCTTTGACTTTGTTTACACAACACGGTATAGGAGCATATACCTCAGCAACAAATAGATAACGTTTGGGATAGGTGCTAATCGATGCTTCAATCGAACCTCTAGGTCAAACAGTACAAGGACTACTGTCGATTGGTATTCAGTCACGTAGTGCTGTTTATGTGTCCGCTTAAGGCAATTCAAACGCCAGCTTTGTTAGTTGGTCAGGCTTTAAGGTCCTCAGATACGCGCATAATGAAATGGCCAGCTGAGTTAGAAGTTGCATTTCTGAACCCGAATCCTAAAGTCGTGTTTTAGTAAGATAGCAGATGTCAATGTTGATGGCCTTCAAAGTATGTACAAGAGATGTCTTTTATCTCATTCGCATGTGTTCAAACATTGATGGTGGAAAGCTAGAATAGTTTTTGTGAATCAAGTTGGGATGGCATTCTTCAGAAAACGATACCGCCTCCATGTCTGGTGCAATATCTTTTTCACTATAACTTCTGTCGCAAGCAGCAAATGGGCTGGCCTGTGGTATGTTTGCGAGAAGAAGGCCGGAATACCATTAATTATATGGTCAATCAAAAGAGGGGAAATTGAAAATGACTGGTTTGATGGGATGAAAGGTAAAATGGAGGCAACGTCGGCTGTCAAATCATCTACCAACTTGTTACATTTGGAATATAAGACGAAATTTCTAATTAATACACGTTGACGGATTTATAACTGTAACTGTCGGAGAATTTTTCGTGAAAGACGGATCTGATGTAGTAGCTCTGTAGACATGGGGTCTAGTCATTCAAGCCACCTGACGCATCTTACGTACCCGTTGGTGCCAGTAATCACCATAACTATTTTCACGTCCTCCTGGAGATTTGCCGGTGCTTGGCGGAAACTTCATTTGTCTTTACACCATATTGAAAGAACGCCAAATCGCTACGTACCCCTTTTGCGACATCGAATCTATTTCTTGGCCTGATAACCTATCCCATATTGTGATATCGTAAAATATCTTAGACGACAGTTCATGGGAGACCCGGCTGTCAAATTTTGACCCCACCAAGCTCTGATAACAATACGACCTAGTTGCCGGGAGAACCTCGCTCATTTAGCAGGTAATCTTCATGCTATAGGTCATCTCCGATTCGTCAGCCTGGAACGTTCCTGATAGCGTTGAGATATTCAACCCATCTACCCGGCTAATAATTTTTCTGTTTTTACAAAGAAAAATGGTATAAGTGGCATATGGTTAATGCCAGCACTTCGTGGTGGCTCACCAGTACTAAATAAACAGTAATACAGAAAACTTCCAATTTAACGTCTACAGTACTTGGGGTATGAACAAAGAAACCAACAATAACAAAAACGTCCAATCGTGTGATCTGAATGACACTCGCAGCGACTTAGGACCACGGCAACCTCAGGTTCACAAATAATTGTTTTTGTACACACAACACAGGTTTGAACCGGTTTATCGCGACGGCTTCAGCAAATTATAGATACTGTGGATTGTGGCGGCGCACTGTGATGGCGACGGCTGAGATCAAGTCCACGCTTTGGCCAGTTGACAGGATATGTCATCCAATTAACGAAGGAATATAACTGTTTTGAATGTGGTTAATGATCGAAAGCCTCGAAATTACCTTGTGAATATGTTATTGAATATAAGGCTCTAGCATTTCTCTTTTACATGGCAGGATGTACAGTTTTAGTCCAAATAATGGTGCGCTAGCTCTGACAAAACAGGAGATGACAGGGAAACCTGTCATGCGTTTCAGATGCATCTAACCATGGAACACACTTTATCTGAGCTAGCAGTGTGAAATTATAGTGCTATCCAGGATCTTGAAGCAGATTGTATATCTCTACGCATTTTGACATCAGCCCTCAGCCGAGGACTCCGGATAACTTGACTTAAGCAGCAGATCATACTTGCAAAATGTTTAGCCAACTTTAAAGCAATTGGTATAGTTGGATCTTTCTTCGGAATCATTTACTGTTGTCACAGTAGAACCTACTACCTTTCACAAATCTATGCGGTAGAGTGGAATTACATCCGTGTTATCCGAACAAAAATTCAACAGGATTGAATAAGCTGGTTTACTTCAATCTCCTTCTAAATTATTTTATCTTAGAATATTTTCACGAAACTGTCAAGCAGTGTAGACCCGTCCGGCTGTTTATTGCGATGCTGTCAACTGGCCTATATAAACGTGTCCGTCAAACACACTGGAGTTATTTTCCGACTTAACCGGTTTTAACCATAGGTCCATAAAAGGTAAATCAACGGGCAAAACGGGAAATTATACTTTTAGGCAGAGTGCAGTTTTAAGTATAAAACAAAGGCAAGATGATTTTATTGACTCTTGCTGATCCCGTTTGCTATCCAGTTAAGCAATTGCAAAACAAAAAATGCTTGGTTTTGTGTGGAACCAATACTAAGCCGAGAGTAGCACGCCGCGCCACTTGGTGGCTGAAGCGTGCCTGACTCCAATCTAGCTGTGGTTGCCGATGACCTGAAACAGTTTATCTCACTCTGCTGTGCATGAGTTTAGCGGTTGTTCATTTCATTGTTTCGTCACCGTGTGTTGAGTCCACGTGATTAAATGTTCCCATATAAATTTTACTAATAAGACTGAAAAAGGGTTTGTGTCTCGGAATCTTCACGTGTACTATCACACCTAACCTTATTAATCTGAAGTTGGATTATAGAAAGTGTACAAAACTACTAACAATAAATCACCATTTGAAAGTTTACGCCTTGCTGACCTCTAGGTTTTAGTGACCTTCGTTTTTATTTATAAAAATTATCGGTAACTCATGCTCTTACCGTGTGAATACCGACAGAATTTTGCGAATAGTATATGCAGGTGGTTTCTGTCTCGATGTGTAATACAGACACTAGCTCGACGTATCTGTGCTGTAGTGAGTTTTATCACAAAGTAAGATAAAAATAGTGTTGGGTTGACGGTAACCTAATTTAGCTACGTAAATGAAAGTAAGTTTGCAACAGTCAACAATTGCACCCTTCTAATGAATATTGTCACTCTCTGAAAGAATCTCAGATATGGACAGCAATAACTCAAGACCTCAGAAAAATTTGTAAATCATCATTAGTGGCCTAAATCCAGCTGGAAAATTATCTGTTGGACTTCGAATATCCCTTCAGTGGCGTAATAAATACATCGAGCAGCGAAGTTGTACGATGTTCTACTATCAGTACTAATTACAGTTTGACATTGCCAGTTCGCTTAAGCGCTATCATGTGTGAAGTTGACGTGACTTCAGGAGGAGAATATAATAACCAAACATCTACATAAACTTGGTTCAAAACAACTGTCAGTTTGATTGTACACCATTGCGTCTTTGTTAACCTAGTAGGCTACTAAACCCCACAAATTTTCTATGGCGTTGAGATCGGAACAGTAAGTTCTATAGATCAAAGACCCAGAGTCACTCCGCCAGCACAGTGACAATTGGCGTGTAAATATATGCCTTATCTTGCCGGAACATTACTATCTTTGCCTGAATGAAGAAAATACACACATTCAAAATGACAGCAATGTGAATCAGATCGGCAAGCGGCCATGTCTAGAGTACTTGTTTAAATACAAGTCATACTAGAAGACGTACCACCAGTAATAATTCCGTACATGATATCCATTTAGGTTGCATATATCATAATCGTCGAAGCAGCGGATGTCTAATTGAGTAGGCTAAGAATCATGCTTCTGAACCCATAAGTAACATTACTGAACGTGTAGCTGATTCACTGAAATACTTCCGCCAAACTACCAATGATATAATCGTAAACGTTTTTTCGAGTAAAATACACGGTTGTTTAGAATGCAAACGTTGTGTGTATCAAGGTGAAATCAGATAAGTTTACTGCTGTGTTCACGGCTAACCATCACAGTAATTATTTTGCAATCTGTAAAAAAAGTGTCTGCCCTTTTTGATTCACGTAAGAAATGACATTTAGATTTCTCAAGTACAGCGGTACCGCGTCACAACTTTTACACTAGTTTGGAAATCACACTTATGCCCAGCCACGTTCGTTGGAACTCAGATACCTGACTTATTTCTAAATTCACTAGTTCATCAACTCGTTGTACAACATGGACAACCTAAGCCCAAAATGAAATGCCAATCGCATGATGCTCAGCCACACTACAACAAATTCACTTCTACGTAACTGGGACAAGTGTCCAGCACATTTAACTATTCTTAAGAGATCATGCGCAACCGGATGAAGTTTTACCGTTGATGGTTCCATGATGACCCACATTTTGTCTCCTATTTTGCCACTATCGTAATTCCTGCACAAAAGTGTCTTTACGTTTTCACACTTGAACAACTCAACGTTTTCTAAAAAATTGTTCCCTTTAGTGTGAGCTATTGATATTTTAGCAGAAAAATTGTTACGGAACTTTGGATGGCCTAGTAGTTTATCGCATGATATTAATGATGTTTCAGTACCACAGTTCTGTGGTTGCCTTCGTCAAAACCTTTAACGGTGTGTAGAAAGAAGTGGGCAACAAAAATATATTAAGAACTGTGTGATTTACCGAATTCTTGCCGTTCGATTTTAAGATGCTCGAAGGCAGTGCATTTTCGACGGAGCGATCATCTAACGCACATTTCGTTATCTTGTGTACCAGCGAAAGTTGGGCTACCTGTAAAGATATGCTGAACCATTTCCATCCCAACCCTTGAATACCAGAATGGTTGTAACTAATTTGGAAACACTTGACAGACTTTAGATTTGAAACACTGAGTTCCCTTTAACCACTTCATCAGAGCAGAAAGAAGACATTGCGATATGTTAACATTTCATTTACTCTCATCAGTCGCAAACGTAAAACATGCTAGTTATATACATCATATAGATAGGGACAAACAGGGACTAGACACATCTACAAGCACATCAATTATTATGTAATCACGACCATGGCAACCCGATAGGTTGCCTCAACCACTTTTGTGCACATAACGTCGGTGGTAAGTTCGAATGAGCATCGCTTCGCAAAAAGCTAATAACTTGGGGTTTCGATTACGCAACAATATTTTGAATGAGTTTAGTGGGTCAACTTGGTGACCTGTTGTCATGATGTGTTTAGCAATCGATGACGTTGGATTTCGAGCCGTCAATGCACCAAGTTGAGGCTGGTTCATCATCTGTTGTTTCAACCACTTCGGGATGTGTTCGGCGACTCGTTGTGATAGTTGTCGATCTGTTCTGCCTATGTAAACGTCACCGCAACTGCAGGTGAACTGGTACACAATATGGGAGACAGAACAATTTGACAAACTACTTTCGCGATTGCGGAGAACTGGTCCTCTGGTGGTTTGAAATAAGCGCAACTGCGCAGCCGCATACGTTCGAGCCAGAGCAGACTTTAATTTGTTTTATGTCGTTGGCTAGATGGTCACCTTTGAACGGCAAGAATAAGAAAACATCCTTCTTTTGAGCCGTCAGTATGGGCTCAATGCTCTTCTTCACCGTATTATGTGCCTCAATGAATTTGTCGGGGTATCCATTCGCTAGTAAAGTTTGTCTCAGCAACTCCTGTTCTGTCTGCAGAGTATCCGGGGTGCAAATACGCCTGGCTCTATGAAACAGTGTCTTAACCAAACCCCGTTTGTATGCAATAGGAGTAAAGCTGGAAAACTGAAGATATTGACCACCCCATGTCGCTTTGCGGTGAACTGAGCGCTGTAACGTGCCATCCGCACGTCTAGTAATGAGTACATCCAAAAAGGTAAACTGTTGTTCGTTTCAACTTCGTGAGATAAAGATAGGTTGGGATGAATATTATTAAGAAAGTTGAAAAACAGGTCAAAATGAGTAACATCAGTAAAAATTAAAATATCATCAACGTATCGTTTGTACAATAACGATTCGCCTATATAATCCGGGACTTGCCGCTTGAAACGATTTTCGTTTACAATGAATGTGGCACAACTGTCTTACTGGATACACTTAACCCAAGGAAAGTCGCTGTGTTCAATACAGGATAAGTGTCAAATCATCCGCTTCAGGGAGATTACATGTTTGGCCTTGACTTCCTAATTTTTACTGGGTTCAAGGCAGCTAACTCAGACTGGTATGTCAGTCAAACGAAAGGATCCACCGACGATATTTTGTCATTAACTGGCCAAGTTGAACTCGGTCAAGGAATATATTCACACAGATTCCCTTAGCTTTACTTAATGCAAGTTGATGATTTTGTGTTTGTTGTCCGTTTGACATACAATCTAAGCTAACTTATGTTATTTTCTGTGTTCATATTGTTGCTCAAACCAACCGGTTATTAGATTACTACGTTGCCAACCATGTCTGACTCGTTAACGTTTACTGAATACTGGCTACCTGTTTTGTTCGTGGACGTGTTAAAATTATCCCAGTTGCAAAGATGCTACAGACACTTTTCACTCGATGGGAGATGATCTGAACCTGGATTTTGAAGTTGTTACGGATGGTTATATTTGCACAGTATGAAAAAGTGCGAGCCGATTCAAAGTAGCGTTTTCTTAGTGGCCTCCTGTAATGCTGTACCGATTACTGGGTGAACAGAGAGCAATCGGTATCTCACTTCAACCGAGTAACTGGGCGTTTCGGTGGCGCAAGCAACCTGACAGTCTAGATCTCGAACGGCATGAAACAGCCTTGCGCGCACACCGGTCAGCAAACTGGAATGCCGTTAAAGAGCAAAGCACTAATTTGTTGTGTCACCAGTTCCTACTAAGAGCCAAACACACTGGCAATCAACTAGGTCGCAGCTTATCTATTTTGCTGAGCTACGACAAAATAAAACCAGTATTAAGCTGAAGCTTTATCACCCACGTGAGTCGTTTAGAAGAGTTGGGTAAAGGAATCTTTCCGTCGGTCAACAAATTGCTACATTTTTGAAGAGATAGCACGCAAAATGCGGCTGATGGCTATTTCGTGATCCAAATTATTCAGTGTTACGATTGCATACAATGATCTCCATCCAAATCTTATTTTCTTGTATATGTCTAAGTGATACTTCCTCCCACAGACAGACGGAAGCCAACGACAGGTCCCGGTCTGTATGCGTCTTTGCATAAACACGGGTCTTATTGGTTGAGGATTTTCAGAAGGCTAGATGAAAACAGAATCCTCTCTAACCATCAGTATCAACAATACGTTCAACAAGTTATGGTTCAGCGATTTCACTTGGAGAGAAGTCCTAATCGATCCGTCATTGATTGGAGTTAACAGACAGTTACTGTCTCTCCTATCTAGACGATCGGGCAGCCTGATCACTGCTCACAAGCGAATGTGATACATCGTTTACGTATGATAATTCGGTCGTGCCTAATGTGAGGTCAATGGCGCAGTTGCCTAATGAAAGCGTTGCCGGAGTTCTAGTCCCGGTCGTGGCAAGGATATGTACTATTGACGAGGTGTAACAAGAACGACACAAGAGTCTGGTCTTTTTTCCGAACGGAGCGACGGATAGCCCCATATAAGAACGTGGCAGTTGCGGTCAGTTGTGCGTCATGTTCAATCTGTATGAAAGGCCAGACATGTCGTCCTTTCTAATGAGGTAAGCATAGTGGAAATCGAAATGCTTATACTTCTCTTTCTGCCTATGGTACGTTTGAAGCGATAGGCTAGATGAATAAGTCACGATCATGACGTAAGTAGCCTACAAATAATTCCTTTTTTATTGTGTATTAAAAATATAAACATACGCAAGGATGCAGATGCTTTACATAGTAAATTTTCTGTTGAGGTTTGCGAGTTATCACTTTTGATTGAGATAGATAATTCACTGAATGAACCTCACCTAGTAGCAAACAAATTCGAGTAATCTACGTTTGTTAGACCGAAAGAAGTTGGCGCTTATTTACAGATAAAATTTCCTAACATAAAAAGGGTCTGCGGCTAAATTGTTTGCTTTCTAAGTCGCGAAGTGAGTTACTTTTCGGCGTCTCGTTATTCAGTTCGGTAGCGCGAGCAGACACGTTCCACATTATTTTTTGAACAAGTTAGCAGGCTGCGTTGTTGTTGTGTTTTGACGGGGAGAGCGGGTGTTTGATGAATAAGAAACTGTCAATATATGACAAATTGCTAGGACTAAAGGTCAAGCTTACAAATAATTAAAACGAAAGAAATTTGGCCAATGTTCAAGGTCACGTAACTGTAAATATTTGTATCAGATTTCCGCATGACACAATTAACCTCGAACAAAAGAAAATTGAAAAATAAACCGTTGATTGGTGAGAACGAATAAAATAACAACGACAGGATTAGTTAATTCATTCTGTTCGCAAAAACTCTAGTGGGTAAACAAAATTGTTGCTCGGTTGTAAATTCGTCCACGCGATAATCAGAAAGAGAACAAAATCGCGAGACAGAGCTCTAATCAATTTACGTTATTTGGTGCCAGTGTTTCAGTTAGAAATTTTGCAGCCATGAATCTATTGTTCACTACGGTATGTTGCATACGTAGTACACTACACAGTAGGTGATTGAGTGTCACTGATGATTGATAGGCTGACACACATTAACAATGATGTGGGATAAAAATGTTGGCAGTATATTTTATAATCTTGATTCATCATCGGTTTTACTTACGCGGTTTTCATAATCATACGGAGTTGATATTAGTGGCATGGAAAATGACTACATTCTTTGCCTCAAGCGCAATTAATTTTAAATTCAAATAACCGTTCCTCTGATATTGTTAACAGCATTACTATGGCGTATAAATGAACGGTAAATTCGCACCAGCTATTACATTTTGCAGAAACTCAGTTTAAAATGAAGAAGGTAACATGTGCGATTAAGTTGTTTTGTTTTCAGAGAACCATGAGAATCGTTAGATTCGTGGAGGATTGTATAACATCTTTCCAGCCTATTAATTGTGACCGGCAGAAACACTACTACTTAACCAGGTTATAGTTATACTGGACATGAAAAATGCATCACATGAGGCACATGTTTCCGGCATTATTTTCCAATGAGTATTAGAATATGCAAATATCTTTTCAGAATAGTCTATGAATATCTCTACAAACAATATAGTTGAAACGGGACATTTTCTGCACTCAACCTGTTTTGATCAATATTCATAAATTAACTTAACACAATAGTGTTAACAGTTGCATTTCACTTGTGAAGGAATATTCCATTAGAGATGGGTATCAAATGGGATGTTTCGTACGTTTCGACAACAACCAGATATTTTGTATAATTTAGAAGACAGTGTACAGAAAACCTGCAGTTCTGCTGGATTTGATTCCGTGATAAAATCGTTCATGAAATGGATTCGAATGTGACGTCACACCGTGATAAATAGAATCGTCATTTCGTTTCCTGATTCGTTGGAGCATGGAACGGACCGATTGAAATGTTAGTTGACGTTAGGGTTCCTAATCTCACTACCGTGCGAACAGACGCATACACACTGTATTATACACATATAAAAGACCTGTCATGGAGAGCATCCGACTTGAAACTGATTGCAGTATAAGTCCATGGGACGAGTAAACCAACTAATCTAGACCACACGGCAAAATAGCACACTGCTTGGTTGAGAGAAATAATAGATTTTTAAACCTTCCAGAAACGAAGTTGATTGAGAAATGAATGCCACTGAGCATTACCTGAGTGAAACAAAGGCTTATTCAGATGTGAAGAGAACAGTGACTATGACGAGGAACACTGACGTGCAGCATACCCACACCAAGCACAGATACAATCAAAAGACGAGATACATGTACAGAGTCGACACAAAACGCAAACGCATAGGCTGGCACATATCACATGATTACGGTGGGTGAGTTATGGAGAAGTTTACTACGTCTGTAACTAAGTTCCAACTAGTCACAAGGTGTCATAACCATCTGCCCCAGGTGTTATATATCGTTTCTCCAAGTTTGCCAGGCAAAACGACCTTTTAAGAATTTATGCAGATCTGTTGATCGAGTATAAGTTTGAACATTTCAAACAACCCATTTTTTGGCCCGAGAGTTGGGCAATGAAGTAAAGTGACTAAACTCCTGTCCTTACGGTGGCTTGCTCATCCACATGTAGTTGTACAGTGCCCACTTAGTGGTGGGTTTCTTGTGAGTAGGTGAATATCAACTGATGCTCTACCAGGTGTGGCGAGCTTTATCCAGGCTAAAAATGAACGTTCTTCCGGAGATCTGTAGCTTGTCAAGAAGTGACCTAATGATTTAACTGCGTTTGGGTAGGGGTTTATTTCCACTCTCATAACACTCTTGTGATGCATCTTTGAAGGATTGTGGTAGGAAGCGTGTGTCGTTTAGCTGTAGTTTACAAACATATTTGCTTGCCTCCGGTTGATTAAATTCATCGTAGTTGAACATAGTGAAAACGTTTACAGTGTGAAGTCGCCCATGGTTTTCTTCCAGATGAATAACTGGAAGTCAGACTTTCATCATTAATTCATAGGCCGTGCATAGACATGCGTAGGTAATCCGTGACATTCAATCCTTAGTCTTAGTGACATTTAAGGACCGTGAGTTTGTGATCGTCTAAGCACTGACCATTGCAGTTAAAATGACGAATATACGCGACTTTGCATTCATTCACTATAAGTAAGAATTGACTTTCTGTGAGTGGTTGTTTCCGAAAGGTTTGGAAAATTTAAAACAAAGTCGCCATGCATACCCAGTATAACTCACCATAGTTTTGTGCAAACAAACATGACGCACTGATCCTCAATTCGTAGTCCGTGGTAGACAAACATTATAAAACAACCCAATAAGATCTGTATTAATCCTCGCTCACAATTGATCGCAGATACCGCATTCTGACAAACAAGGATGTGAACTACTGATAAGATCCAAGATGGGCAAATCTCATGTCGAGCACTTCTTCTAGAAAAGTGTGAACTTGAAACTTTATCATAAATACTGTAGACGCTTACAAGTAATATTAGAGTTATACATCCCTGATCCCGTGTTATTTGTATGTGTACACATTGTTCAGTTATGGAGTAGAAGCAGGCATTGGGCCAAGATTTCGTAGGAGTGAATCAAGAGGCAGATCAACCGGTGTTGGGTAAGTTATAAAAACTTACCCAACACCGACTGACGTGTTGTTAAATTTCTCAATTAAATTAAGCGTTTGTGGGATTGTGTAGAGAAGCTGTCAGTCGATTTAACCTACTACTTGGAAGCATTCAATAGAGGTACCGAACCAAATCCCTGAACGGTCTCCATCAAGTTCAAAACTCCACTTTATTAAACCATTAGGACATCATTTATAAGAGAGGGATTCCCGTACTTAGCATAAAAATTAACCTTCGGTAGTGCGTTTGGTTACCGGAGGATTAATTATCGACTTGCTGCGCTTACCTTAACATCACGGCAACACTGAGTGTGCTGTGAGTTAAATCGATAGACAAAACAATTTAGAAAATTGTAATAAAGAGTATGGAAGACTGTTCCTTTCGCGATTCGATGCATGCTCATATAATGAAGACATTTGACCAAAAATGCAGCAAATCTGAGGAAGAGCAGACGTTGACCACCACAACAGGAGAAAGAAGACAACACAGTTATATCCTCATGAATATTGGTTGAACCACGAAAGCTATCCTCATGGTTCCACTAAATTCTATCTTCTGTGTGATAGTGAGATGCCTGAATGACGGATTGAAAACAGATTAAATTGCTCAGAATTGCTAGAAATCAAAATGCCTACAGGGCACCGTTTGACTAACATACTTCTAGCAGATATATAGGTGAGCCGCCGTTTAGCTATTCTTTGGAGAAGGCTTCATAGCGTTGGGTTTACAGGACTATACATAGCCATATATTCCACTTCTATACTGAATATTGTCTTTTATGTGGGCAAAGCGTAACCAACCGTTATCTGAACCGTGGATTTAAAACATAGAATTAGTTAAATGTCCTGTAAATAGGCTAACAGATAAATTGAAAACATGGCATTTTCAAATCAAACTTTTACGTCCGTGACGGACTGGGGACGGATATTGATGGTGAGACTAACGGAGACATCAGATTAAGAGCCAGGGAAGATATATTTGTTTCTAAAGCAATGAATGCAATGAAGACTGTCTGCTGATTCGTGGTATGTAAGAAATCCTGAATGTTCATTAAAATGCCAGAAGTTTGATAAGAGTTGCGAAATTACGTGATTGGCATAAACATCACCCGCTCAACTTCCCTATGCGAGCGGAATAGATATGCAGTTACGTTTGACCTCTAGATTGGAATGCTGAGTTCAGTATGTTAGTGTGAATCCACTTGATAGCTTAAACCTTATAGGCTGTTGCCTGAATTCAAATCTACCAGGTTAGTGTCAGGTGTATTAATTAGTTTAGCTCTTAAAATTACCTGTTTTTAATTCTTTCTTATAGTTATTCCACAATTGCTGAACATGCGGGTAACCTTAACAACAAAGAACTTTCACTAATATCAACTATGGCGTTCATTATAAGTCATTTCATATGAAAAATCGGTAGTTTTAAATAACCTTATGGGTTCCCTGTATAAAACGATGTTAAGTTGAAAATAAATAACTCATATTTGATTCCTACCTATTCTAAAATAAACAGTGGAAGGCTGCATTTATGCCCGCTCCGATTCATCTGGTTACAACAGGCGGATTGTATCACAAGCCGAGCTTAGTAATCAACCGGTATGATTGTCTGTGCGCCTTTTCGTCCCTTCATTCCTAAAGGGGAGGATAACGACTAAGTGGGTTTTTCGTCCCAAGTCACCTTTCGCAGCAACAATGACGTAAAACATCGTAGATGATAGAACACAAGGAAAAGAAGTTGAACGGAATACGAAACTAAATAGGGGAACGGGAAAAATAACGGACGCAAACTTGGCGTTGACTACGACAACTTGTCATCTTGGATAGTGTTTCTGACTCTCACTATTACTGCCTACGATGATTCGAGCCAAGCAAGTGACAACACTTCTACCCAACCTAATCGCACAGGCTGTTATTTCTAGTAGCAAATTTGTTGCGTGGTTCCCTCACATTTTTATTCAGTTGCCGGTAGTCTCAGCACGTAATGCTAGATAGGATTAACATCCACCGGGCACGCCGCGTGTCTTTTTGCCAGCGCAGACTGTGCAACTCAATTATCCGACCAACCGATTACACAATGTTAGCATTCTGGAATACGTTCCAAAGAACTATTGCCTTATCCATACGATCAACTTGTTCAGTCTAGTTTTAGTTAGTAAATACAACGCTGTTCTGTTAATAACTTCGCGCTTTGATAAATATGTTAGTCGGAAAGCACTTTTGGGTTTTATTAAACTCTCTTAGTTAGTCAGCTGATTCCAACAACATTCCGACTCTCTACACCTGACGAGTCTGGTTGAGAGTTCGCTAAGAAAGACACTGATTATTTGGAATTCGTGCGCTAGCACTGACAGCCACTGCAAGTAGTACGTGTCTGTCTAATAGTCTAAAGTATCACAGCCAGATTGAAGAGGTTCTATATGTTCCACTCCAAACATCTTATCTTTTAGGTTCTTCGGCTATTGGTGTGTTATTGGTTCTACATATGAACTTTTTAGTTCATTTTCTCCATTGACATATCTAATTAGCGTACAATAGTCCACAGCCAGTAAGAAATAATCAGGCATGCGGCATCATAGAGTTTTTTTTAGTTTATATGGTGTTCTGCGTTGAACTGTGTTAAATGCAAATGCCGTCCAAGCCATCTAGAAGCGGTTGAAAGCTGTTAACAAGTTGCACGACTGGAAACATGTATAAGGTCTTTCTGAAACAGGTACTAAGATACGCAATCAGTAATAAAGAGAGTCAAGTCTAAATCGATGTCCTCAGGAAACAACACCACAACGCCTGTGTACTGTTTATCTTGCATCAGAATATCGACAGGTTTATTGTATACCTTGTAACGACCACTTCCCAAGTTTCAGTTTATGAGTGAGAAAGTGACATGTCGCGAGATATCAATATTTTATTTGCCACTTGTGGTCAATAGCACAAACTATCAAGTTACGTGTGGCTTGCGGGTTGCAGTGACAGAAATGGCCGATATTCCGGCTTCAGAGAAGAGCAGCGGATGCAGTTACATCCCCATTAAACTTGTGCTTATGTCTGATTCATCGTTTGAGAATGTCCATTCTGCATCCTTCCTGTAGCCATTTGAACCAATCAGATGTTTGCTTTCGATCTTCAAAATA
>LOND01004131.1:36454-47755 GCA_014220965.1 Paragonimus kellicotti
CCTTCCAAACACTCCCAGCTTTTTGTCCCAGAGATTTATAGCTATTCCGTGTATTCCCTTGTCTGCCTGAACAAATCCTCTTGCACATCAATAAAGATCAATTCGAAAGACTCTAAAATGACTGGTCCGTAAACATCTGAACAATCAACTTGGCCCGAATAAGTGCCACATTGTTATCATTATTATTTTGTCAACGACTCACTGTATGCTAGGATAACTGGATCTATGCATAATAGTGTTTAAGCAAGTTTAACTACTTTCGTCCACTTCCAATTGAGTTTTATTGCCTGCGGTTTGAAATTTCATCCTGTCAAATGGGAATCAATATTCCAAAGGAACATCATTATATATTTACTTTGGATTAAATATGATATATATCGTTATAATGTGTCGTTTACGTAGCAGCTAAATTATTGCTCATGCATTTTACACCAGTAAAAACTGAGCTACGTTGTTATGCTTACCTTAATCCTAGGTAATAGTTCAACTAACAAATGAAATTTGTTCTTTCAACAAAATCAGTTTACGTTTGCGTTCACTTCCTTCTGGATGGATTCGATGCTTAGGGTTACATATCAACCAGATTTTACAGGTAAAGTTGGCGAACGCTGCACATAATATTTGTGCTCCATCTTACTGAAGGTTAACAGTTACTCAAAATTAAGATGAATTGTGCTAAAATCTTACACGAAGGCAATTAATCATTTAAATTGCAAAGAGCACAGAAAGCCTTATTTGTTTTATGCACAGTGTATTGAATAAAATCACTTACGCACTAAACGTGCATAATTCCTCACTGTTACTTCAGCTAACGATGGTTGGATAGGTGTAAGCGTTTACCGCAGCGACAAATATAAGATAAACTTCAGCCAGAAAACACGGTACAGAAAGCATAGATAACAGAAAACGAACATTTTTGTTCATACTATTATACCGGTTTTCCGGTTTAGACGGCTTCCTAGGCTGTGGATAATAATCTAGAGTATGTGCAGTAGTTGAGAACTTCCTGCAGCAGTGTACGAACATTACTGGATAATACTTAGACAGTTCAGTTTGTACTTTGACCTGTTGCCCTCACCGATCCAATCACGTCACCTGTCATTCATCTATGAACGCTGCTCAACTGAAACGTTTCCTTTAACTGATCAGGTTAATTGGATCAAGTGTTTGCGGTCGACTGCACAGTACCACTTAACAAGATCTCTGAGTAGGCTATGGGAAATAGTTGACACTATTTGGTCCAACTGGCCACCAGAGAATTGACTAACGGTCGGTTTTGTCAGTAAATCAAAACCGTGCGCGCCCAGATATCAAACTTGTCATTTAGGAGGATTTGGAAAAACGGTAAATAATTTACAAGATCGCATTAACTCAGTTTTTCTGGAGAAAAAAACGACTTTTCAAACAGTTATGACAAACTGAGGACGTGTTCCCATTTCGTATTTAAAAATACTGCCTCTGAAGTATATTGAACTAATAACAGTGCAAAACATGTTTATTAGTCTTTCGAGCTGATGTGTCAAAGTGGCAGTTGAATGAAGATGACTTTAGCGCATGCAGCGTAAGCTAATTTATGCAGATCAGTAACTATACTATCCACACATCCCATTATTCGTCGGTTGCAAAAGTGATGACGGACCTCGTTTTCCCAACAAGTGAGAGCGAGTGTGTCTGATTGCTACTGCTACTGCAACGATTTTGTTTCACCGCAAAAGAGGCGAAGTCAGCATCGATGAAAGGTATCCGCCTTAAGAAGGTGTCCACTGCATGGAGGTGTACAGTTTTGAGGTGTATCATGTAAAGCCGGATTGCTCCACGATGGTCTGCTAATGGTTCACGAAGACAGGAAACGCTGGACAGCTACATGGTTAAAACATTTTGCCTGTTCATATGCATTATTTTCCATGGCATCCTCACTGTTTAACCGTGAACAGGTATGTTGCAGCGCGTTATTCGGTTAGCACGGTTCGTAAAAGTGATAACAGAAAGGCACTTCATGGGGTGCGTTTTGCAATAATTCTTCTGTTATCGAAAGTCTAAAAACTAGACTTCCGTCCGTTGTGCTGCAAACGAATACCTACGAACACATTAATGGTTGTGGTTGCAGTACGAAAACTACTGTCATTCCGAAGAATGGTAGCAATAAACCGTCAATACCTGTTCGTCAATGCATGATTATAACACCAAATACTACATTTAACAAATTATACTAGGTTTCGTTAAAATCAGCCACACCTTTGTGGACTAAGGATACTAGCCGGTTTGACAGGCAAACAGAAAACGAAACACTGAAGACTGACACTAAAGGCAGGCGCTTCCTTCTCACTTGGAGGTATCTTATGCTACATACCTCTTTTTCCTCACGTTGTGAGTGGTTGCTGTATTCATCAGTTTAACAGCATTGAGGTCAGCCATTCTGCGAAAGCGCGGTGAATTTCAGGTGCAGTATGTCTCCACAAAGAAGTACCAGGACCAATAGTTCACGTACTTAATCGGTGTCTTTGGTAGAACATGATTATCAAGATCATTGGAGCATGCAAAATTTCACCCATATTTTTATGAAAAAGTTTTAACACGCCACCCACTTACAAACCGATCAAAGTGTGGACGGTTGATCGAAGGGTCATGCTAATCTTGCTTGAAGAACAGCTACGAGAGCACTTAAACATACTGAGATAGCAGCTCGACAAGGAACGTGTATTACCAAAATGCTGTTCGTTAGCTACCACTTCACTTTCTCAGCGGAAAGAACGGACAAGAGGGTTTGGTGGAGATAAACTATTTATTGTTGTCAGTCTGAAATCACCCAAGACGTTCTACTGAGACCATTTAACACCGTACGTGAAACCTCTTGTGTGTGCATCGGATAACCACTTACTCCTCAGCCTAGGCGATTATGTCCTAGTTAGCCATTTGGCCAACAAAGTGAACTGTAAGCTTTGCAGCCCCGTTCTTCTCATTAGGACCACTGATCTTTGTTCCACTGCGTTGCGAATCTTCCGAACTACCACTCCCCACTACTATCACGTACCGGTGCGCTTAGTAGACATTGCTTGACAAGTATTGAGAGGACGGTCTGTCATACGAGTGCCCTACGCTACTGAGTTAGGCAGATTGTTCTTGTTTAACACGACTATATTTAAATAGTAGCCCATTCCAATTATTCTGGCTGTTAGAACCACAACCCTGCCAGCGAAAAGATATGTAACACTATTTGTGAACATGGAGTGTGAACCATTGGTGCAAGTGATCCTAGCTTGACTCCCTTCCATGCATATTTTGCGTAGAGAACATTTGCTGTACTTATGCTATGCGCCAATTTAAGTTGCACTCAAATCATCTTTCAGGTGCGTTCATCTCTGCAATGGGTTCATGTTTTGCACTAGTTATGCAGTCCTGCTCTGAGTGAAGTGGTGATACGAAAAGTCGAACAGCGTATTATAACACCTATATCGTCTTAATGTGATGAGTTAAGCAAACTGAGACAGTTCTAAAGGCACGGCCAAAGTGTCACATGTGACGTAATTTCTTCATACGCAAAGTGAAGATGCGTTTGGTTGCTAACTGCTATCATTCTTCTGTTACCTAATGTATGTTCACTTATGCTGGCTGTGCGCATGAGGAATTGTGGATGGGTTTTCCACCATTCTATCTTCTCTACCGTTTGCCCGTTTGCGATATTTATTTAACAAATCGCTGGAGGTTAGAGCAGCCTACTGAATCTACCTCCGCTGAACCGTTCAAAACACAATCGGGTGTATACGAGTACAGTCAAATTCATCCAATCTGTCGAACTTCTCAAGTGAAAATGAGCAAGGCCGGTTCATAATCAGCGATTATTCATGGGCTTAGTTTCATGACGTAGCGTACTTAGCATTACGTTATTGTGGATGACGGCAGTTGTATAACAATCTAGTGTACACCTACGGTACACCGCCATAGCTTCAATGCGATGTAAACTAAAGGAAAACGAGCTGAGGTCATATTTGCCTTAGTAATCGGCTGTCAGCACACGTGATGATAGGAAAAATCGGTACGCTAAGCTGTCTTCGTGTCTCCGGATTTCTAATCCATATAGGGGAACGCTGAAGTATTTTGTCTTTTTTGTCTATGGAAATAGGCAAGCAATTGTCCGACATAAAAGAAAAAAATGGCTATATGTTCTCAGCAGACGATTCCAACAATATGAATAACTTCATGGCATTCCTTAGCTCGCAGGCTATGTAAGTTGTCCTCGTTAACCCTATCCACATCTTCACACTGGCGGCATTAGATTTTAGAGGCAGGTTTGCGAAACATTATTAACTAATATAGATTGAACATCACCCACAATTGATCGCAGCTGTCGCATTCCCATAGACTTTCCAGTCGGCCCCTTTCGAAAAGAAGCACTAGACTCGAGTTTCGCTCTCATTAGAGCTCGTCAGTAGTGCATATCCTTGCCACGGCCGGGACTAGAACTCCGGCCACGCTTTCATGAGGCAACCGTGTTGACCACTGCGCCATTGACCTCACATTAGGCACGACCGAATTATCATATGTGAACGCTCAACCACTTTCGCTTGTGAGTAATGATCAGGTTGCCCGATCGCCTCGAGAGGAGACACAGTTACTGTCTGTTAACTCCAATCGATGACCCCTCGACTAGGACTTCTCTCCAAGCTAGCTTGCTCATCGGTCGTTAAGTTCAATCTCAACTCTGAATCAATCCCTTTTAGTTCTGCATTTAAGTATCAGGCGAAAATTTATATTCATCCGCTTGATGGAGTTAGCGATAACCATCAAACATCAGTAGACTTCTGACTTGATGTATTATCTCGAAACATTCAATCGATGCGATGTATGCCTCCAACCAACCACTTAGCCGATCGTCCATCATAATCGTGGTTGCGCATGACCTACTGTGAGACACCATCTGATTCATCGAAACACTATTCTGAGAAGCATTGAACTATCGCTAGCTAAAACACAATGGATGTAGACAGTCACACTTCGTATGAAAATGTTAAGAGACAAGATAGAAGGGAGAAAAGTGAGGTGCTAACGGCAGATAGGTACAATTTTCTAATGAAAAAGTCACAGGTGGATGGAGTGTGTTTTTCCAGGAATTATTAGGACAAGGGAAATCTGATGAAGAAAGAATTCCTATTCTTCAATCACATGAGACAAATAGAAGACTAATTTATTGTTGGAAGATTTCGCTGATCTCACTTCAACAATAGTTACGTGAAATTTCTGACCTATTTTGTGGCATTTCAAAGGCCACTTGCAGTTTGAAGCGATGTACACCATAAACAGAACATAAACACACCATTGCACACTCCAAACTTGAGCGATCTGTACACATCCGTATGCATTTTGGATGGACCACAGTGATACAATCTCCTGCGAAGCAGGATGTCGTTCGATATGCTCGTACCCGGTTATTTCGGTAGCTTGGGTGTGAATCTGAAAAGTTGTTGTATATGGTATCAACCGATTAGTCCGCAGTTACTTCAGTATGTCGATAACTCAGTGGCGATTCTGCTCTTCACATCTGTTTAACTATACTGAGATACAGCCATGTCGACACTGACGTATGTAGTTAGATGCGCTCTTAGACACAGCACACCGATTCGTTAATGACACCGTAATAACGACTGACAAAAAGTAACTTGTGATCTTTTGTGTAAATTGAACATCACCCATAACAGATAGCAGCTGCCGCGTTCCCATAAACTTTTCAGTCGGTTCCTTTCGAAAAGAAGCATTAGACTTGAGTTCCACTCTTGTTAGAGCTCGTCGGTAGTGCATATCATTGCTACGCGCGGGAATAGAATCCCGGGCACGCTTTCATGAAACAATCGCGTACACCATTACGCCATTGACCTATTGCACGTCAGAAACATTGTGATCTATTTAGTCCAAGTTTTAGTTCAGTAGGTAGAGCTTTTTTGACTGAAAACAGAACCAACATATGTTCACTTTGTTGGCACTCCGAAGACAGCTTATATTTGCACTAACAGGGTATGTGTATGCTACATGGAAGGTTTTGGTCTAAGTTTCAAAAAATGATAACAATACAACTAGGAACTTAGAAGTTGGGTCAACAATTTTGTGGTGCGAAGTGGTTCGTACCAACTTTCACCACAACTTCAAATTACGTCATTACGTCATAGAGTTAACCCTTTTCCTCTACAGTGCCAAATGAAGCTGCTTAGTACGATAGTTGAATTAAAACTAATGCTCGAATTATACAGTCCTGATGGAGAACTGATGAACTAATTTGAGCTACTGTCATCAGAATGAACGAGAAGATCTGAGATTTAGCTTAGCAGTTCCGGTGACGATACTATTCCCAATTGAGGTATTCCGATCAAAATGTTGAAATTTTTCAGCAGTTTGTTGAAATGCTTACGGTTTTGCTAAGAAACGTTCACAACTGAATAAAAGCGTACATGCCATAGACATGGTTTTCATAAATAAGGTGGGAATTTCTGAATTGTAATTCTGATGTAGTAACTTTTAAAATATGTCAATCAAGTACTTAGGCCTACTTATTCTCAAAAGCGGAATGGTTGTTACTTAGGCTACTAGAAAGTTAGTCACAATTGAATTTTCAAGACATTAAAGATTACTTAAGAAAGACCCACGAATAATACGTGCATCGTTGAACAACTGTTCGTCTTTGATGTTTTTGTCTGACAAGTGAATATGAACAAAGGCCATGTGCACACTATCACGTAAGTTGAATGAAACAGATAAAAATGTGACAGTAGTAGATGGGGATGTCAGCTGATTACTTGTCAGTAAAGTACTCATCCCTTAAAGTTGGAATTCCACGGAAAACAGCAAAGTTATTCCATGTAAGGGAACAAGAGTCCGAATAGGTAAGTATACATCAGTCTGAATTAAACTAACCGAAGGATAACTTACTCTATGAATCTGTTGAAGATGTTGCTTAAAATGTGGAACCGGAACGTTCACATTCGAAACGGAAATAACATTTTGAAACGAAGGTAGGGCTTACTAAAAAGAGAAGTCAGTGTTTGGATTAGTACCCATATATAAACTCGATGAATTGTACTGAATAACGTGAAATTAGGTTTTCATTCCCCTAAAGTTCGAAAAAAAACGCACTTAGTGTAACTCATTTTAACGTTTATGTTTTTTCGAAAAAACAACATTAAACGCGGGCTAATTCTGGAATGTACTTATTGTTGAACAAAATGAACTGACAGAAATCTCCTGTCATCTTCAACGATTTAGAAAGGGTTGCGTTGTCGTCGACTTCTTGAGAGATTTCACCGCCAGGATTAATGATGCCCTCCACTCGGTATTGATCTTCGCGCGCAGATTCGTCTTCTAAATAATTATGTCTGGAAAACAAAACACGGTCATCACCTGCCTGATGAGAAAAGAAGGTCCGGAATATTCTTTTTCCAAGAAAAATAGTGTGAAATAACATGACACTCTCAAAGTTCTCAACCAGTATGTCCTCATTCATCTGTTTGACTGTTGGTCATAACTACGCACTGAAGAACGAAGCAGTTCAATCTTTGAAATGAACCAAACGGCCGAAGCAAGCAGAATTGAGATTAATGCGCCTCTGGTTATAAGGCGGTGATGATTTATTGCTCGGCATACAAAGCAACAATTGTTGCAAAGGAACATTTTGGAGTTAAGATGGCCGTAATATTACGTGTTACTCGTTTTATCAAGTGAAATATTGCATTCTTTGTCGACTTTGAGTGAATTGAAGTGGTGCCTTCGCCCTTTACTAAGTGCCTATGAAAGTACTCGATGAAATTTTTCTTAGAACAACCAAACCACGTTGCAGTTGGCAACGCACCAATACCCAAATATCTGGTGAAGTTTAATTATGCAAATCATACTTTACAGTTCAGTCATTTCAAACAAACAAATTTAAATGCGTGCATTCAGCTTTATAAATGCTAGCTACCCAAAGAGTTACGTAACGTAAAACCAAATCAAAATAATCTTAATTCCGTGGATCACAGATATCAGCAGCAGTAAACCAGGCTTAAATAACGTTCAATGTATAACAGTTATCAATCACTCCTTAGACGATAACCTTGTACCGCATATGTTCACGCTGCACCGCATTATATTGTTTCTTGTCACGAAGAACTATTAATTTGATGCATTCAGTGTGTATGGAAATTAGCGAGAGGTGACCCTCTCAATAAACAATCAAGAGGTCATAACTGCTCGTAAGTTTAGTTAGACCATCGATCGCTTAAGGACTACTACAAAACTCTCTACTACAAAACGGTTACGTGTTCATGCAATGGTTTTCGGAGTGTGCATTCAACGTTTATATATACATAATAACAGTGGGGTGAATACAGATAAGTTGTAACAATGCTCCATTATGAGGGTAAACTAAGCTCTCGGATAATTCTGCTTTTTTATTTTGTCCGTAAGGAAGGTTAGTTAGTCATGGCAATAAAGATCCCCAAAAATGAACAGTGAACAGTTTTTTGTATGTGCCAAACTTAAACTGTAACCAGACCACTTGGTTATGAAAGTACGGCAATGGCCGGGCTAGAAGAAAGCGAAGCCGGTCGAAAAATAAGCCGGAAGCATAAAGCCGTCAAACATAGCTGACAAGTCAAACTTCAGTTTATGTCTGCTTGTGGACTGTTAGCTCGGTGCCGTCGATTTCTGGTTTAGTAGTAAAAGTGAACTATGAACGTTGAAACACCACAGCTGTCAAGCGCATCCTTTCACATGTACATAGGTATATCACGCAGACCAACTGTTAGAATAGCGACCGGGTGCGTCCTATTTAGACGCGGGTTTCAAAATTGTATGTGTGGAGTAGAATTTTTCTTTCTTTAAAAGTATGAAAATTAAACAATCTTATCGAAAGGGTAGCCGCGGAATGCAGGATGAAGATGTGTTCAACGTTGTTGTTTAAATTTGATAACGGAAGATGAATAGAAAAGATTTGTGGAACATTTGAAGAGTAGTGCAACACAAAGAAAAAAGCTTCACTAGTGGTAACACATTGATTTAAAAACGTTTTCCTTCTAAAAGTGACAAACACCACTAGAAGTGATGAACACCCGAGGAAGTTGTCCATAAACTCTCACCCTGCTTGCAGAGTGAGCATACAGTGATCAGATTCAAGTATTTTCCTGGTACTCTCTTGCGAAAAAGACAGTTCCAGAGAACGTTACGAGCAACTGAATCGAAAGCAGTCTTTAGGTCCAAAAAGACCACGACCGTCGGCTGCCTATAAGAGTGCCGATGTTCCAAGATCCGTCGCAAGGTAAAAATGTGGTCAACGCACCCTCGACCGGATCGGAATCCTGCCTGTTCTTCACGTATCTGACTTTCTCTGGGTTTAGTGAGCCGACGTAAAATGAGACCAGTGAGTAACTTGGACGCAACAGACACCAAACTGATGCCTCTGTGGTTGTCACATAGACTTCGGGCCCTCTTTTTGAAAACGGGAATTACTGTTGATAAGCACCAATCACGAGGTACCTCTTCAGTCTCCCAAATCGTCTGGAGGAGTTTCGTCAGTTCTGATATCAACCTCTCCCGCCATTCCTTGAGAAGAATAGAAGAGATCTGATCCAGAAACCTTATTACGCTTCAATAACCTGAGCTCTAGGACCACTTCTGCTTCCGACGGAGGGCCGTCTGGAACGCAATAACTGACCATTCGGGTCCCGTCGTCCACATGGTCTGGTTGAGGCCAGCTGAACTGTTCTTCAAAATGTTCAGCCCACCTGTCAAGTCGACGCGATTGATTGGTGATAAGTGAACCATCTTTTTCACATATGGTCTCACTTACACCGACTCGACGACCAGTACAACCACGGATCAGGGAAAAAAGCCTTCTGCAATTTCCAGATAAAAAGGCCCTCCCATCTCTTTCGACTGTTCGACCAAGTAGTGCTCACGGTCTCTGCGCAAGCTTTTAGTCAGCTTGCGTTTAAGTTCTCGACGGTCGTCATCATGTTTAGAACCAGATGAGATCGAACGACGCTTGTTCATGAGGTTTATCGACATGATGGAAATCCAGCTCTGACGCAACTGAACAGCTCCGTCGAAACGGCATGCTTTCATAGCTGCGGCAGTTTGTTCCCAGTGTTCGTTAGGATCACTCACCTGACTCGAACTGGGCAACTTGTTCACCAACGCCTTCTGGTAAGCGTTCTTTACACCCTCATCGCTCGAATGCCAGTTAAGTACCTTGCATTTACGAGCGTGTCCTCTGGGTAAATGACAAAACAAAACGGGCACGCACAACAGCATGGTCCGAGTCCAGGTGGTTGCTCCAAAAGGCACGACAGTCCTTAACAGAGTGGCGCCACCTGTAACTGACTGCTATATGATCCAACTGTGTCCACGGCTGAGAAGCACACGGATCTCCATGTAACACAGTGCTTCTTCCTGTGTTGGAATGCGGTGCTCGAAATATAGAGACCATGGGATGCACACAGCTGCAGCAGTCTGTCGCCATTGTCAGTGCGTTGTGCCCGGACACCAAACATACCTCCAGCCGCTTCTCGTCCGGGGAAAGCCGACCAAGCTGGGCATTCAAATCGCCCGCTAGTATGATGATGTCTGAGTGTTTAGTTTGCTTCAGAAGGTCAACGAGGGCGTCATAGAACGCATCCTTGGTATCATCCGAACAGCTGTCTGTTGGAGCGTACGCCGATATAATGAATAACAACGTCTTTCTGATTTGCGTCGACAGACTTACCGATGTATTGAGTCTGACAGCGCACAAGCGACTGTTCACTGGGATCCAATCGAGCAAACATTGCTCTGCTCTGGAACTCAGTGCGATTCCCACCCTGGCTTGACCACGAGATTCAGCTCGGCGTCACCAGAAACCCTGAGAGAGAAGCGCTTGAATCGACAGTTATCTAGAGGTGAGCTCAAATGGATAACGGTGCTAGAATCGTAGACTCGCGTCTCCGACACGCAGCACACATCAAGCTCCAGACTTGAGAGAGTACTAGCCAGAGCAGCTTGCTGACCGACTTGTCGGAGAGTGCGGACATTGAGGATGCTAATTTTTACCAGTTGCCTTGGCCTCAGGAAACAATTATCGCCCGAAGGCACGTGGAAGGCAGAAGAATTGGGACGGTGATAAAACAGTAGGAAAAGTCGTGTTGGGTTAGTAATGTCACTGTCGGGAGAGCGATAACTTCTGATACTTCCCGGTCGTTTATGCCGCGGAAGGGGTTGACTTGAGGGACCCCACCCCGAGTCTCTGACTCAAAAGTCTGACCTGCGAGACAACAGGATACAGGGTTTTCTTGGGGAACTACCCCA
>LOND01004132.1:10931-28788 GCA_014220965.1 Paragonimus kellicotti
ACCTGATCGTCATTCTGAACCGGTCAACTCAGTTCAGCTGTCACGTACGTCAACATGCCCCATTCTCATGTCTTGGGGATTGCATTTCGCTTCCCGTGTGCAGCCTATTCATTCATATTGGGGTGGAAACATTCAGCATCAACCATTGACTGAATCCAAGTCATCGAGTAGCAAGGGAAATGTAGAGGATACATGTTTTATTGACCAATGTATGCGTCACTGTCGTCGTGCTAAGGTTGCACCTGTATCCGAGTTTTCCACAATGCTGGTTCTGTGTGCGAAACAACTTCAATTATTGCCTATTCTGTTTTCATAGAATTCTGCGGAACATTAAAGTTGCACCGTGAAAAAGTTGCAGAATATGCGTAAGTCTACGCCTATTTCATGCTCTGTTCATATACGTGTTGATGAAAAATATCCCCTAAATACAACAATTCACAAATAGAATGAATGTCATTTACTGTGAGATGGAAATCTAGATTACAGTTGAGAGCAATAGCAATTCAGGCACTTAACGATCGCGTGACACAATGTTCGAGTTATCAAGCCTATACTGATTCGCTCTATCACCCAGTAGCGGCCATTGCAACAATATCCAGAACCACTGTCATGCTTTCAAATGGCCAACTCGTTGAATAGTAACTCTGTTTTGTTAAATGATCAATGACCATACCTAAGATGAAATCACTTTGGGTCATTATTTGATCATAGAAATCGGGAAATTTAGAGGACGAACTTCAAATAGCTCGAAGCGTACGGAAAGCGTAAACTTGAAAAAGTCGCCTGGATATAAGCAACATGTTATAAGTGGGAAACGGAAATAAACATGCACTAGTATGGATCGATGTTTCCGGATGCCATCATATCTAATCTGCCTGAATGCAGCAGATGATGTACATCCCGTGTCATTTTCATGCGACACTGTGCAACTTTTCCAACGTTCGAAATACAGCGACGAAAGATTGGAACAGTCTATAAACCTGCTTTTCACATTAATTCAGAAAGACAAAAATCTGGAATGAACTGGTATTGTTACTGCGGGCTGCGTTGTTTTCACTGACAAACTGAAGTTCATCTTGTAGTATCGTGTCGTTCAATTTGCAGCAAACGACGAATCATGTAAAAAACGAACGAATGCCATGGTTCATAAAGCCAGAATCGTGTTTATTTTTATATTCCAATTTCCCTACAGAATGATTGCAGATCACTTATTACTAATGACTTTTTGCCAAAGAACATATAGAAAATCCATTTTCTGATGTGAGTCTGAATATGGCTGTTTACAAAGGGGAGCGGGACTCGGTGTATTTTCGAGGAGGCAAACAGTGGGTTATTTTGTGTGCTATTTCTGAGGGTATCACTATACTCATAAGGCAGGCCGCTTTGTTAAAGTGTACTCGTCTTAGATGAACGTTTTGTGGCTGTCTGCCCTCAGGTTGTATTCCATGATTCGTTCACTTTTTGGGAGGGAGGATTGCAGTTAAACTCAGTCCTAAAATGTATTAAAATAGCACTGTGGGTAAAAGAACAGATTTAGGCTCCCCTCTTTCCGGTCGAAGTTTTATAATGCGCGATGACCTTAAATATTTCTAGTCAAAGAGTCTAGGATCATTTACTCAACCCTCGATAAATAAGTGCCTTATTTAAATAACGCAAAATTATCTTCAAATAGAAAAGCGAAACGGAGCCAGTTGGTGCAGTTTTCTGGAACCGCGATGCGGTTCACGTTATTGTAAAAACCAAGGAAATTTTTACAAATGTTCTTATGAAGACCGACAGACTGTGGGTAGTTCACTGGGTCCAATATTGGAAGATACATTCCTGCAAAGGCTTGAAAAGCTATTTCGTATGGGGATTTCCTTGGTCCTTCTCTACCAACCCCAAACAGATAAGGCCTAAGTCACACTGACGAATGTTGTTTAACTTCATCTACCTGAACTTCACCGTTTCTAGAGGAGTAGAAGTTAAGAGTTCGCAATTATTAGACAACCATGTCACCATGCGTCATGATGAAATGTTCCAATAGTCTGCTTATTCTAAGTCAACATCCAGATAGTGTTGTCTGCAATTCTCACATCGATTAGCTATCAACAAGAATCGGTGACAGCCTTATTTCACAGCAGCAACAAGGTATGCATGGTAGTTAAATTGGAAGAAAACCAGAGGCGTATTAAAAAGACAGTAGTGGACAAAAATCACCTGAAAAAATTCGTCAATATTTACTATAAGAGGAAAATGCCAAATGAGGTGTCTTCCATTGTAGGAAGGGAAAATTTTTCGAACGGTTCGTGAGTTGCAGTTTGACCAACAAAACAAGTCACAAATTGACATCGTCATTGCAACACATCTATCCGGCTGCTTGCTTTCTGTTAAGCAAGAGGTGGTTGGATGTCCATAGCGTTGTTAAACACTCAACCGTCAAATTTGTCTCGCATGTAATCTAGCAATACAGTGGCAGATTTAGTGATGTTCATGTAAGCAGAAATGATTGCTGCTTGTATCAAAATAGGCCAAAAGGTTATCTTTTGTGGTTGAGAAATTCAGTGTGAAAAAATACATGATTGTAACGGACCCAAAACATGTGGATTCATCGGTCGGCGAACATACTTTCGCAACCAGTCACTTAGTTTACGTGGCCAAAAGTCCTAGAACTTCGTAATCAGTTGTAACTGGAATTTTCTGTGGATTAATAAGACAATGCCTTTTGAAGAACATGGGTCCCTGCTATGCGTAGAAGGCCTGATGTAATGAAAATGCATGCCATGAAATTGCCTTCAATATTATTCCGTGAAAGATCAACACTATTGATTGTTCCGCAAACTGTTGTTGCTACTTGCACTTTCTACAAAATTTGCCAGTTTTGTTTTATTGAATGATGCAACTGAATCGAAAGGTTAGCATCTCGTTCAATATGTTTTTCGACCCCGTTGACTAAATAACCGAAGAGAACTCAGCATTTTGACTATTTTACCGCCTAATCAAATTCTGTTTCCATTTAACATAACACGTTTGTGCGTACGCAACCTGCAAACAAATAATGAATCAGAATAATGAATCAGGAGGAAAGTCTCTAGAAGTGGATGGGTGGCTAAGTAGCATTCGGTGAACTTTCTTCAACTAACTGCAATCAGATGTTCGGAGTGACAAAGACACCGAAATGCCAACGAACAGACTCAATCAGGAAAGTAGCAGGATCATTACCACATCTGAAGTTAATATCCAACCGGCCACGTCTAAAGTTTCTAGAATCATGAGGCCTTATTGATTCCTTCAAAGAACTACAAAAATGTATGACTTATGGTGCTGAACCCGTTACTTCATCGGTTTAATGTTCGTTTTAAAAGAACTAACGGCGACGAAGCGACGAAGTGCTGTCGGCTCCGGAGTTTGGCTTTCCCTGTTCGTCTATTTGGTTACGTTTCGTGCTAAACGGTTTTAATGAAACGCGGCCACGCGATTCGTTTTATTCCACTGCTCCATATAACAACTCCTATGCTGCGCCTCTGTCACGTCCTGCTTGATTGGAATATGGGTCTCGTAAAGCAGCTGGCTGTGACGTAAAGCAGTATCCTACGTATCAGTTCACTGTCTGTCAGCAATGTTGTTTGAAATGCAGAGAAGATAGATAGCAGGAACGTTTTACCTCCACCTGAAAACCTCAACCTATCATTTTGCTAGTCTTTCATAAATAATTTAAAGTAAACGGGACACAAATAATCCCACCATGGCCTTTGTACACCATTTAGTTGCGTCTTGGAATTCGACTTGATTGTACACATGTCAGGTGAAAATGTCAAGGTGCTGTCGGGAAAGGTGAAATCAAAACTACAAAACATACCATATTAGAAGTAACCTCATTTCACCGACTACTTCCTGTTTCAGTTCGTGGTGGATTTTGGTTACCTTCAAATTCTTCATCCATCCACTGAATTGTGCTCATGTTGCATAACAGTCAATTTACCGTGCACTTACGGTGTGTTCAAATATATAAGCAATGCACGTCCATGAAATGGTCAAAAATGTCGGCGCGAGCGATTCGTTGAGTTACTTTCTTAACGCCTTACCAATAAATCAATTTGATAGATTCTTATTTTTTTAACGAACTATATGTTCTGTTTGGTGAATTCACATATTCTGGGAAGCACTGTTGCAACATTATTTCTGATATTTTGTTTGATATTATAGTTCGGTTAGACATTGCGTGTATTTTCTGGTTGTTTGTTAATATGTTTGTAATAATATGAATCTGAAAAACTGATTTGGTGTTCCCGATGTGTACGTGCTGTTTGCTTGACAATCGTTAGTGCAACCTAATCAGTTCGGTTAACTGACATCATTAGTGTGGTTGTGCGTAACAAACAACACGTGCTATCTTACCATAACGATTAATTCGTGACCTTTTTCCAGAAAGAATTTCTACTATCCTCTTGAACGAAGCAAAATTTTAAACATGTATCGTTATATTATTCAACAAGAACGTAGTTGCCTGAAGTTGTATTAGAGTTGTTTCATTAGATAACGACGTGTATGAATACGTAATGATGGTAAATTTGGATGGACATGGATTTTAATAGAGTTATTGGTGCCGAAACGTTTAAATAAATAAATAACTTGTAATTACTTTGCTGTTGTTTACCAAAACCAATACATCAGTAGTAGTCTCCAAAGTGGCGCTGTTCGATTGAAGTAACAGCATTCACTTAAATGTTTTCAACATTACACAGTAAGTTAACTTATTCTGAACTAGTTTCAAGAATTTCTCTCAAGAGCGATGAAGCGAAAATAAACTGTAAATGGACGACGAACAATACTTTGTGGTTTTGCTAGAGACATCGACTGCACAGGCTTTGGATTCTACCAGCCTTGTTATATGCTTCTAGAACTTGGGATAAAACAGAAGTCATTTCAAGGTGATAAGCGTTTTGTTAAGCAATGAGTAAAAAAATAATCGCAATTGTAAGACTCATAGACAGTTTCAAATCGATTCACACCTTTGACAGCAAAGGTTTGTTTGACTGATTCAATAGTTTTAAAATACGCAACACTCTGACTTCAGTTTGACTTCATCAACAGATTTATGGCTGGATATTTCTAGTGAAAGCTAGACTGACAATTTATTTAAACGTCGATGTGTACCTCACACCGTCAACTCATTTTTTGGATACGCACTATCAACTAAAACTGCCGCAGTTGCATAAAATTCAACGTTTGATTCGCTTATAGATTTACGTTCTCCCGCGCGTACATAAAAAGCACTGCGAACATTATAGCGTTTTTAGTACAAAAGATGTAAAATTCACACTTTTCCGTCTGATGTTTATTGTTCTGTAATAAACACCGCAGAAACTGTACTCAGTTTTTAGTGCACTTCATAAGTTTTGTCACATTTTGGCCCGTCATGTGCATCACTGTCTTGTCAAATATTTCCATATTCCAGATCAAAATTATATGATAAAAACAAAATATTCCGTGATATCCCTTTTATCCTGCTTCACAAAATCCATTTCACTTTACCAACGATTATATGACAGAAGCGGCACGTCACTGCAGAACGGTCCTTGGTGCTATGGTGAGCCATAGGAGACAATGACTCTTCAATGTTATCAGATTTAGGCTTATTCTGTAAGAAGTATATCCAGTTACATAGCGTTCGTCACCTACAAGATGTGAACATCAAATGTAAACATCAACGTTCTACTACTCCACCAGGAAAGTCGATTAAGTTTGTCAAAAGCGAATGGAAGATCTGAGTACGTTTCAGGTAATTCTTGAATTCAGTTTTGACGTGAACTGATTGTTGCGTAGTATCTGCGATGTACGGAGATCAGGATGCAGAAGAAATTGAGCATTGTCTCCAATAAAGCATTTTGACGGTAGTGTTTGGCATTGTTTATTTCTGTTTTTTGTTGATCCCACAACCGACATACAGAGAGACACTGGTCTTCTTCAGCAGTCCTCTGGAATGACCGATTCTGTCTTATAAGTCCCAGCACGGAAACGATAAAAGTTTAGCCATGGTATAAGGTCACCCAATAAAACAAAAACGAACTCTATTTCGTATAACAGCGGCTAACAGAGGACAGATACTTTCCTGGCTCTAAAGATATTTGCTATAATCGCTTCAGTTATAGTGGCACATGCACCGTAAGATTTTTCTACTGCGTAAAGAACCCTATATCGACCATTATTTTGTTACTTACTCGAACGGAAACTACTGCCCATTGCCCTCTTCCATGCACTGATGAATAACTTGTGACCAGAACTCACTAGTATTCTTATGTTAATAAACTTCGTCGTCCCGAACGGGTTGATAAATCCACAATTACTCCATATTCAGCCATTATAACTGCTCATGATGAATCTTATATCCTGTCTAAACAGTTATGTTGACCACCTTACTTTTTCGAATTAGCTCCAAGCAGACGGCCGCCAGAACTGTACTCATCGGACGACATACAACATTGGCCCAACATTGTCCTGGTTGTCTTTAGATAACTCATCAGTTCAAGTTTTCTATGTGTGATGTTGACTCAACTATTGTGTCAACTTCTACTTTTCATATTCAACAACAACTACGACTGTTTATCTACGGCAGGCTGATTAACGTTACGTTATTCAGCCCTCTTAACAAATTATAACAGTTGAACTCAACATCATAATTTGCCGTTTAAAATGACAATTATAATATAAGGGGAATTCATCATATAGCGCACTAGCACGTCCTTACATTCTTGTCAGCACTATGGTGTATTTTTAATTTCTATTGTTAGACTGTCTTGTGGTTCAGTTTACCACCTATCAAGTTGTTACTTTACCACACTATGTGGCTCCTCCTTTTCCAACTAGTACAACGAGTGTACCCACAGATAAGTGTTTGAGTTAAGCATAAGAATCAATCAACTTGATTCCCCTCGTTGTTTATGGCTCTATAATGGATCACTGACAAGCATGACAGTGCTTTTAACCTGTTATGTACCGAAATTTGCATTGATTTTGCTGTCCGACCAAACCTCACAATCAGGTATTGCCACTGTACTGTCCCAACCAAAACTGAACTGAAACTAGCGATGCAAAATCAGCAATGTTTCATCCAACATAACAATATAAATTTACTGTTAAAATGGACGTGGGTGAATCATTCTAATTTTATTTTGTTCCGTTTGCAAAACATACTAGCATTCAATTAACTTTATGTAATTGCGTCATATCAGGTCATACTCTGGACTCCGAATATTACGTAAACTGATGGAACCAACTGAAACTTGAGTAATCTGCACTAATAAGGCCGTGATAATGCATCTGACGAGGGGAAAATGGAAGGAACAGATGAGTTCACAGATGCGTTCACCTTACCCACACCCAATTATACCTACCACAATTCCTTCTTTATCAAGGTGCAAATATTTACAGAACCGAAGCATGAGTTAACTATGCGCCGGCCCCTGAGAACCACTATATGGCGACCATCCTAAATAAGTGGTGTTGTTTATCTATTTTAACTTTTGATTTCTGGGAGACAATTCATCATGAAACAGTAGATAACAAAGACCGAACTTCGGACCTCACAACTAGACAGACATTCATTCTTTTTCCCTCCGATTCCGGATGCGATAAAGTGCAGCTGTAACCGAGCGAATGCACCATTCACGACTGAAATTTATTCTAGCTTGGTATTGGTCCATGCACGGTTGCTTTTACTTTCAATGTTGGAAAATGTATTCACATTTGAATAAAATGTTTAGATCAAAAAATGCGGTGAAAGCAAACACTTCATAGTGGTTCATCTATATCAAATGTACCGGTAATTCGGTCGATGATCAATCATGAGCTAGAGTAGGTAATTAGGTCCAGGAAATTTTCAGGTTTGCAAACAGTTTTGCTGAACACAAAGTTAGTTTGCGTCAGTTGACTGCAACCGTCTCAACAAACCGCAGGAGTCATCGAATGAATGGACATAACAAGACTATGAATATACAAGATGAAGCGATAGCCTGACCACTTGCCAGGACATGTTCATTGATCGTCAAACTGGCTGTATGTGTCTCTTATACACATTTCGGTTTTAACTGTGTTAACTTCTTTGGAGTTACATGTGAATTGATTAAAAATGTATAAAGTGGCACTTAACGATGGACTGTTCAGGACGGAAGACATTTTATTTTCTGATTTCGAACCTTTATTCCATCTACCATTTTTCTGTTCTGACGGTTTCTCTGAAATTCCTGGAGAGTAACAAGTGTTCTAACTTCACCGTTCGCTGCACTCGTTGGTTCGAAAGAATATTCCTAAAGTCCATTCATGCTTGATAATACAGTTTTCCTCGGTCACGTATCATTCGAAATCAAGTCGTGTGAACATGCTCCAAACAGTCACGAAAGGTACAGTATAGCAAAGAGCTGGTTTCCAGGAAGCAAATTATGTCACGTGTTTATGGCATTCTTGCAAGGAAGTCAGTGGTGGGGTAAACAGAAAACGTGAATGCTGAGGAGGCCAAATAATTGCATGTCGAACTGAAATCAGAAGTCCATTTGAGCAGTGGATTTTGATGGCGATAAGAAATGAAAAACCGTGCGATGGTTCGCATCATAAGTGCCGGGGAGTATGAGTGCACTGGGAAAGCGTTACAATTGATACTCTCAGTCGTCATTAAAGAATGTAAGTTTACTGGGCAAAGTGAAATCGGTTTACGTCATTAGCAAGCATATGTATGATGTCATAAACTTGCCTTCAACACAAATGAGCCATTGAGCCGGTAGTGTAGGTAGCTGTTCTTTACTATTTTTGACGTAAGAGCATTTACAAACAGCGGCTTAATGTGGATATCATCGCTGCATAACCTCCTTATTGATGAGGTTCTCTATCAAACATAAATTTCACGTTGTAAGGGCAAAAGTGGTAGCTACCTAAGTTCGAATGTCGTTAACTGAATGCCTATCATAAAGCTGTCAAGATAACCACAGACGTAGTACGTGACTTTTTTAACGGAAAGTTGGCAAACATGGAGTAGTGGTCGGGAGAAAAATGTACTGCCCACTCAGCTTGATTTTTTATATCCTAAACTGTATTTTTCTGTATTTCTCCATGCATTTACATCGGTAACTTCGATTGTGAGGGCACTGCCGAACTTCCTTCATTTTCTAAGAATACAACCTGCTTAACGACATCATAATTTACGTTACAATCGTTGTCGTAGATAGTGTAACGGGTGAATAATTCTACATTCGCTTGCTCAGTTCCACCTATTGTAATAGAAATATTGTTGATGTGCTATGTAGAACCATTGTTAGGCTACCTAGTTAAAGTACCCTAAATGTTGTTCATTCAAGTTCGAAATTTTGAAACTGTCCACAGTAAGTTGCCTTGGTTGGCTGACGACAATGGAGAGGAGTAAATGTAATGCAAGATAGCGCGTCATCCGCTAGACTGACCAATCAAGTTAGGACACTTCATCTTCCTTCATTCAGGTAGTCATTGAAATGTTCGACACACACATGCACCAAAAAAGATGCCACGTATTTTGATCTTCTGTCTATATCAGCGTGTTGTAGTAAGCTCGTTGGAGATTTCTTCGGTTTTTGTCATCGAGGCCCTTACCCCTCACTGATACTTGTTCCAATCGATCATTCAACCAAACCGTCTCTCAGCTGTCACCGGATAACGGGAACAGCCGTTGGAACAGTCATCTTCAAAGGACTTTAAAAGGTTGTTCTGAGTAGGATCCAGATTAGTAAGTCAAGGAGGATTCACAAGTTTAAACGTTATTCATACTACATACTTTTTACTAGTGTACAGTTAATCCATTTGTACACTAGTAAGTGTGCAGTACTATCCCCAAAGCAGGTCCATTATTAAGAATAAATCTGTCACTGTTGGCCTGCTTACTAAATACATGTCTGTTAATTGCCTCAGTCCGATGCTTCGGTGTGTTAAAAGTTGGTATGCAACATACTAATACAAACTTTTACTGCCAAATTTCTACGACGGCAAGGGCCATAGTCATCTACTTATTCCTCGTACGATACAACATCGTAAGCCAGTTCATCGATAACATCCGAAATTTCCTCACATTCACAAACTAATGTCACCTTCTGTAGGACTTCTGCGTTAGTGGTTGTAGTAAACAAACTCGAACATAATCGACCCTTGTTTAAAATCCCACTGCAACTGTACGTAAAGAAATGTGAATAAAAAACAGCGGCTAGAATTAGTGAACAAATGTAGAATAAATAAAACGATCCAAAGTGTATGTTACTGTTCTGAGGTTTTAAAACCGTCGAGTTAAACGTTTCATTGGCAATGCCAGTCAAACTAATAAGCGACCAGAGTGCGCCCGTTATCGCAGTGCGAGTTCTGCCGTCTAGCATGCACACACAAGAGCACATCACATATAGACGTTATCAAAGATTGTGGACAATCGGGTTGTTTGTCTGTTTGTCTGCCGGATTCCGCTCGAAGCAATGGAAAATTGGTTGGATAATAGAAAAACTATTCTACCAAAAAATAATTGAAATGGACCTTTTAGTGCTACCAAAAGGCAAACATTTTTGCTGTTTCGATTTATTATGTTAGAATGTAGTTAAGACAGATGTCTTTGTTTAGATACTGTTAGAGATTACTGCAACCCCTTTAATTCTTGCGAGATAATTGAAATTGAAAACCACACTTAAATTCTCGTCGAGTGCGCAAATAATGAGGTCTAAGGTAAAACACAATTAAAATGTGTTCGTTCTGTTCATGATATGTAGGTTACCCATCTGAGAGATATGGACTGTTTGCTGAATGAAATAAATGCTCAGCAGTGTTCTCACAGAAAACTTGTGACATTTCGTTTGTTCTTTTGAATGAAGAACGCAAAACATCAAGATAACTAGGACATTAATGGACAAATAAGCGTGCCACAATCTGACCAGATGGCTTGTAGACATTCTCCATCCTATACTCCATTGTGCGAAAGATTCCTTTCGAACCTGAACAAACTTTAGATAACGTAGAAATGAGTTCACGTATGATGTATTCTCTCGAATGGCGACCGTTTATACATCAAGGTTCCTCGAGGAGAAATAATTGGTTATATGCGTGATCTTACTCTCTGCCGTGATTTGCCTTTTTGCATTCAAGTTGATTATTCCCGAAAACGTGCGCACAAAATATCCGTTCCCTTCTTGGATGATTGTCTTATAAACAACTGATGGTGTGGCTATGCCTAATCTATCATGCTCAAAACTTGCGGCTATATTCTTAGGAATAATTGATTTACAGCTGCCTGACGCTGTGGATGGTTCCAGCCTCTCTACAGAATAAACAGCTGATTTCTGAATTTTAAAACTACTATTCAGTTTGCTTCATCTTTACACATTTTGGTGTCTGTTCCTTGTAGTCTTTCCGCTTCTACTGAAGATGTAAACAGTAGTTTATCGTTCCTTGAGGTTTCTCTCACTAGACGAAAGAATATCTCATTACACCGTCCAATGCATCTTAGGACCACTTTAGGGGGCCTGTTGTTATAATTTCTTGCACTTGCGCCAATTATCTGCAAACGAGTTTCGGTGCGAACTTTGTTTCACAGAGCTGACAGATCTGCACCGATGACTGCTTAAACGGAGTGAAGGGAGGTCGCACGTGGTGCCTGCAAACGGATAGCCTGAGACGTTTGCTGATATTCACAAAACGAATAGACCACTCACAACTGTTACGTGTGCCGTCCTTAAGAAGCAGAATATTCTGAATCTGTTTTACAAAAGTGAACGCAACTGGCATAGATCGAAAATTGCCGTCTGCTTCAACTCACACATAGCCTGCTGCTGAATTGTGGTTACTATCCACAACTAAGAATGTTGCTCTGCTTGATCCTATACGTGACCTACCGGAGTGTTTAGTCTCACACACATTTTGTCAGTTCATCTATAGTTGCGGTGACGTCTATATCGACAGAACCGATTGATACCTACGGCAGAGTGGCTGTATACATATGGCTAAGTGGTGGGTGCGCATGATGGAGCAACAGACAAAATCAACAGAACGGACGATCCAAAATCCCATCTCGTCCACTGTAAAGCACATCACGGAAACAGGTCACACTGTTAGCGCCATCACCTCGGTCCCCGGGATGTTCAGCCACCGAAATCAAAAATTGCTAACGTTCTCATAGGCATTGTTGACCCGTACTCTCCCTGTGGCCATGTGTGTGTATAACCTGTTGACACATGCTGTTTCTTTATTCTGGAACTGATCGCAGCCTGTGCTCAATGAAACCATGTCTACTTCTGTTGCTCTCCGTACGTCTTGCATATTCTAATATTTTACGTTAGTCAACGAGGCAAGTAGATGAAATGTCAACATTTCGCGGTGTTTATTTCATAGTTGTTGGTAAACCGGATCAATAAAACACAGTGTTTTAAATATCACATGATGCCTTGTCAGCCCATGAATGAAAATACAGAAATTCGATGGTCCTACGTATGACGAGGAAGGCATGACAAGAATTCATTCGTACCTTATGAAACAGACCGTGCTATGTTTAGCCAATTCGTGTATATGTCGATGTTACATGGTTTATATCACACTTCTATGAGAATAAACGGAGTAGCATTCAGACTTCACACGTCATTTTCATAAAATGAAGAAACATTTACCGACAAAAACAATACAGCTTTTTTCCGCTGACATCTTAGAGACCTACGCCATAAATGAAGATCCGTGATGAAGGTTAGCGATTATTCTGTGACAGATGGATACCCATATGTGAGAAAATTCCACATATAATTTACGAAAAGTCTGAACATTGACAAGACTCGAATCAACAGAAACAACGTACCCATGTTTGGCAGGCGTTCTACCAGCTAAGCTAGGAAGCCACATCGAAAGGTCATAAATTTCACACTTGGACTCAGTTACACATCCAACTCACAGCATAATACAGATTCTAGCAAATGACCCAGGAAACTGACTTTCCGCGAAGAATTCATCGGCCAGTAATACGATTTCAGTGGTTATCAGTGACGTTGTTGAAATCCAGTGTAAACTGACTGCGAAACTCTGTATAGACAAATGGATTGTGTGCGAGACAGTTGGTTGGGTGGGTATCTTGATCCGAATGTAAAATTTCTGAGTCCGGAAGTGAAAGTTGTAATTTTCTTGTATGATTTCGTAGCTTATCTGATAGAGCATCTACCGAATCTTGGCATGCTGTTTCTGTCACCACTTCGAATCTAGCAAAAATCCAAGTTTTTGCAATTGCGCCTATTAAAAGTTACCGAATTTGTTAAATTGCTTACCGGCAACACCTAACTTTGCAACCAAATGTATTAATTACTAACGAGAAAACGGCTGGGTAGAATGTCTGTCTGGATCCGCAGGCTCTTATTAACTATGAGGTTATATTCATCCTGAAAACATAATTTACTGGTTTCGTATCGCTGAAAAGAACAAACACTACATTAAATTACTGGTGAGTAGTCGAGGATTTGATTAATTTCAAGTTGAACATCACCCACAATTGATCGCAGCTGTCGCATTCCCATAGACATCCAGTCGGCCCCTTTCGAAAAGAAGCACTAGACTCGAGTTTCGCTCTCATTAGAGCTCGTCAGTAGTGCATATCCTTGCCACTGCCGGGACTAGAACTCCGGCCTTGCTTTTCGTGAGGCAACCGTGTTTACCACTACGACTACTACACGAAAGTGGTTGAGCGTTCACATATGATAATTCGGTCGTGCCTAATGTGAGGTCAATGGCGCAGTGGTAAACACGGTTGCCTCACGAAAAGCAAGGCCGGAGTTCTAGTCCCGGCAGTGGCAAGGATATGCACTACTGACGAGCTCTAATGAGAGCGAAACTCGAGTCTAGTGCTTCTTTTCGAAAGGGGCCGACTGGAAAGTCTATGGGAATGCGACAGCTGCGATCAATTGTGGGTGATGTTCAACTTGAAATTAACCAAATCCTCGACTACTCACCAGTAATCTAAAATATCGCCTAGCAGGTTTAATGAGATCGGAGATTTCGACCTGCCTAGGAAGTCCTAATCGCGGGGTTATCGATTGGAGTTAACAGACAGTAACTGTGTCTCCTCTCGAGACGATCGGGCAACCTGATCATTACTCACAAGCGAAAGTGGTTGAGCGTTCACATATGATAATTCGGTCGTGCCTAATGTGAGGTCAATGGCGCAGTGGTAAACACGGTTGCCTCATGAAAAGCAAGGCCGGAGTTCTAGTCCCGGCAGTGGCAAGGATATGCACTACTGACGAGCTCTAATGAGAGCGAAACTCGAGTCTAGTGCTTCTTTTCGAAAGGGGCCGACTGGAAGTCTATGGGAATGCGACAGATGAAATGTTAAAACAACAAGAAAGTTGATTCTTTGGTTCATATCAATGAAGACCTGTACCAAACTTCCGACAGGGTTGAAGAACTTAGTAAATGCAACAGTAAAGTAAAAAAGTGAAATCTGAATGATTAATACAAGTGTTAATAACAACAGGCAAAACGGAAAATCGCATGCTCGGTGCTGGCTTTGAAACAACTTCAAAACATCGTGCTTCTTACACCCGATTTTTCCAGAAAACAAATAGACGAAGTGCGATTTGCAAGTTTTTCTTCTGCTCTCATCAGTGAATTATACGAAACTCATTTATATAGGTTCAACACATGACGACTGAACAATGCAACCGGCGACTATCACACATGTGTATGTCACGCTGGAACAACAAGTTTCATCGCTACCCCAACATGATTGATAGTTTCCGTTCCTTCGTAAGTCAAGTAGCAGGCAAGTGACGCTTGGTTAACAGTACTCGCATACACTTCAATATATTCGGGTTGCGATTTCTTATCGACAAGTTAAGCTGAAGTCTTTCATACTTCGGAGGACGAAGTACAGCTTCATGCTTGCCATGCAAACTAACACAATTGAAACATTACGTAAACTTGTGGAATGGATGCCAAAATGTGTTGGGTAATATAATAAAACATGCGTGCAAACATCTATTTGTGCAACAATCTACAATAGTGCTTACATATATAACGCATATTCATGAAGAATCATCTTGATATTTTATACTTCCAGAATTTTTGTTCTGGGGGGCTCCGTGAAATTTATTTACGAGGTTGCGCTGACGAATATTTTGCCATAATTTTTCCCTTAAACAAGTTATGTATGAACAAAACCCGGGTTTTATGTGTTACGAACGAATAGCTAACAAAATAGGACTGCTATATTGACGTTTTACAAACATATTATTATAGCGATTGGAATACGAAATATGCCCACAGCTTTAAAGTTAAAAGTTATCGTCAGCAAAATGTTCAATTTTCTACTGATATTGGCTCTGGTTCAAATGCCATTACCGTGAAGACATATACCAGAGAATCTAGCGGAGATAAAACAAGATGAGCTGAATGTCACAACCTATAAAAGGATATAAGGTTATCAAAAGGAACAAACATTAAACCAAAAGAAATGTAATTGTATAGAATTATATGAAATTTACGAGGTTAAATTGGTTGTGTCACTTCACTACGTTAAACATATTGAACGAACTTTCTAAGTAGAAAAGGGCAGACGGCCCACACTATACTTGTTCGCTTCTTTCCTTTAAAGAAGCCCTTTAATTTTTCGTCACATATTTGCTCCGGGACCTCGCCTTGTGAAGGTTAGTTAAGTCCAAACTATAATAGTTTGATTAGCATTTGCATGACAGTACACTAAGTGCGACATACCTTGTGTCCCAATAGAGTTTACGAGATCGATTTAACCATCCCCAGGGATTCAACACTTGAACGCTGATTCCACATTTCGACGGTTAATCGAGTTGCAAATTACTGGGAGTAAATCTGTTTGTGCTAGCTGTTTGTGAAACTAAAACCACCAACTGTTTAATTAACAGTGTGGACGCGGGACATATGGAATTTGCTTTGTTCCGCTTTGGACATCACTGTGGGCAATCCCTAACGAGTCACTGCAACAGGTTCTGTGTTGCGGAGCACCGTTTCACTTTGAAAGAAATTCCAATGACTGATAGTTGTTAAGTTAATGAAGATCAAACTGAAGTCGTCCATTCCGTACTGAAGAAACGCATGTCCATCAACACTACCAAATTTTCGTTGCAATCTGGGTGGAAGGTTGACTTAGTGGGTAGTGGATGAATCCGTGATGCAAACTACCACGTGATACGTACATGCACAGGCTCAGCCCTCACATTCACTGTTTTGTATTCTCTTCTGTTTACTTCGAAATCGGTAACATTTAGGTTGTGTTCACAGTCGCTAAAATGTCGGCGTGGGGCCAGTGCGTTTGGAGTATGTTCTGGGTAGCCGGATCGAGTTGGCGCGTTCATTGTGTGCATGCTTTTGCACACCAGGTTGAACTGGTTTTAAAAGCACTCGACAATCTTTCTTGAAAAAGTGTGGTTTGAATTCTGTTTGTGATGTGGTGGACAATAAGTGCGATAGTTACCGTGAAAGTAACTAGATTAGATAAATCACTGTTCGTCATTTTTAGTGGAGCTCCATTGTCCATTGAATGCAGGAAGGATTTTGGATTTCCAGTGGATAGAGTTAAGCAGATTAACAATTGCCAACATACCTCGGTCTCATTCAGCTACCTGTTTTTCAATAGTCCTTTCTTTAGCTTGATGCTGAGCAGACTTGATTGACCAGACTAGTGAGATAAGGGTGAGCAATCCAAATGGATCCGAATTTTCTCAGCATTCATTCCATGGGCTCTACTTTGATTCAAATAATAGGACTTTGTACTCGTTGACTAGCAGTCCTCAAAGTTTGGTGAAAACAGCATCATTTAAGAGAGTTGTAAACGCATTTTTTTTTTAAATGACTGCCGTGTTCACTGCACTGCTTATACCACAATTCTCACATCCGCTTCTGTTTAGCTTACCAACGCTAAACATTAAAAACTTCATCTTTATATTCAGCAACATTCTTTGATGACACTGTTTTGTTCAGTCACTAATCTGTGTAGCGTTGATTTGGCAGAAATTGAGGCTTGTGATTAACATTTTATTGTTGAGCTCGTGTGACGGTCTTTCCGCGCTCATTCATGCTACAATCATCGACGACATCCATCGTTCGGTATAAGTCGTAAACGCCAAAAATGGATTACGATTCCTTTTACGCCAAGGACAGTGTTGTGTTATAAATGCCAATTATGGATGTATGACAACGGCGAAAGACTTTGGTTAACTGTTGTTAATTATTAAGATATATCCAAGCGGTAACAGGACAAAGTACCTCGCAACTTTTAGTTTTGACCACACATTTGACTTTTCTCTGCAAAATTTGTTGACGTGCAACAGATTGACATGGGTGTAAATCTTGTTTAATTGGTAGATATGCACATATCACAGCATTGCAAACTCGAGCCTGCCATTAAGAAAAACGTTTCGGACAAACGGCAGTATTCGATCGAAATAAATTGTATTTCATTTTTTCGGACGTTCGGCCTTCTCACCTTAAAAATTTCAAGGTACACAAAATTAACACAAATCGACAGTCCGATTAGATAATATGAAGTTTCGCATTTTATCGCTCAGAGTTTACCAGTCGCTTTATCGCCCGTCGGTGTAAACTATAGTTCAGGGTTTCCTAGCATAATCGAAAGATCAAGCAACGCATGTCACTATGTTTAAAATATCCCGTTAAACAATGAATCATGCGTCTCAGTTATAGAAAATCTGCTATGTACACCTTATACAAATACGTTTGCGTTCACAGCGCAACCAATTCACCACCTTTTGCTATGCTGCGCGAGCTGCGTTCACAGGTTTGAGGATTCTTTCCAGGCAGTTGAGAATGAAACATTTGTCAGTTTTTGTTTTTCTTACCTTGGTACAGACCTTCCGGAAAC
>LOND01004133.1:0-29953 GCA_014220965.1 Paragonimus kellicotti
CTCGTTGGGGCTTATCAGTTATGCATATTCTCATCTGGACACGAAATGTAGCTCCAACTTTCGGACTTGCTTGTGAAGTGAGTATACCCAATCCTACTCCATTAGTTGTGAGTGATATTCCGTTTATACCAAAATTGCTGGTAAGTGGTAGGGGATTTGGTTATAAGTTGAATATCACTCACAATTGGTCATAGTTGTCACAATCTCACAAAATTTCCACTCGGCCCCTTTCAAAAATAAACATTATACTCGAGTTTCGCTTTTGTTAGAGCCCGTCAGTACTACATATCTTTGCCACGTCCGGGATTAGAACTCCGGCCACACTATCATGAGGCGCCCATGTTGAATACCATGCCATTGACCTTATACTAAGTAAGAGGTGATCGGGTAAGTTGAGCATTACGCGCAAGCGAATGTGACCAATCGTTTACATATGACCATACTAACACTTAGGGGCTTGAAATTCGGACAACAAAATGTCGCTCATCGAGGTGATCCACGGTCGAGAAGCGCCGGCCAGCTCGGGAACAGATTTCCCTAGGTGCCCTGTCCATAAGGCTCACAAGCCGACCCCAGTTGTTTCTGTTTCGTACGTTTCACTACTGTATCGCCGCCAGTAAATGAACCTGAACGTCTGCCCAATGCAAAAATCTTCATCTATGAAAGTGGAGGAATGCTAAACGCATGGCTTACAACAAAGCCACTAAGTACTTTGGTTTAAAGGTGGCGAATTCGCTCAAAGCGTAGTACAGTCTAGTACAACAAACTCCCAACCAATCATTGGTGTACAAGTTTCGTAGTTTGTTAGGCAAGCATGCCCACCAAGTTTCACGATCCAGGCATAAAATTTATATCCACATATCAATGAAAGCAACCAATTCCGTTTAGTTTATAGTTCCATCAAAAGTAGGTTCCACAGGGTAGAAACAAATTTCACTTGAAGCCTTTTAATTTATGCAACCGGTTGGTGCAGCATGTATAATTAAAAATGCCATTTTTGTTCGAGTTTGTTTGGCAAACTGATGAGTTTCGGATCGAAAACCACATATGGTTTAAACAATGTTCTCGATCGAAGTGTATATCAATCATTGCCCGCCGACGGATATTTGCTCAAAACTATACAAAAGATAAAATAATATTCCAGTCCTAATACATTAATAGGATCTCCTATCGAACAGAGATCAGGCTATGTCGAAGCTCCGCTTGCATTAACTAGACGACAAAAGTATGCCTCTCGCTCTCCACTTACGTGTACACACTCGATTCATGGTGTCGCTCGTCTGCTGACTACCCATTAGTTGTCGGCTTATTTTCAGGCAAGCAGAAACGCTCCTCACAGTTTTGTCTGAATGAACTGACATTGTACACGATGGAATAAAAAAATGAACAAAAGTATTCTGCATTCAACCCAAAGGGAAATGGTTAGTTTTTCAACACTAACGAAGTGGCCTACAATCGGTGAGATTTACTGCAACCATTCTTAAGCGCAGGATGTCAATAGGTCAGCAGTGTTTACTCACTTTGACCGTGACATACGTTCCAGAGTACAACATATACAATTATAACAACTTGGGCACTATTCCTGATTTGAGCCTAGATGGGTTCAGTCTTACATTCGGGGGACGGGTTGATGCAGTAAACATGAAGAAGCGATGGTGAAACAAAACGGTTCCTCCTAGGCCAACATGTCGCAAACCTCCTTTAATCGTCTAGCATGGTTCTCATCGATCAGCTGTCCGTTTCGCCATTCAGCTGAGGTCACTGTTATTGAGACAAACCAGATGGATTTACTGAGTAACGGCAACACATCAGCTTTAATCAGGTGTCTTTTAAACACGGGGGCGCAGGAAAACGAGGGCTAGCCTGTGTCGGGCACTTTCGTTGTTCTATGACGTACGATTTTCAGGATCACCTTACTGGAAATAGAGACCATCAGTGAGATGAACCATGATGTTGGGCTCACCTGATCCAGAAATATCGTGGCTTTGGCTACCATGGGGAAGTTGTTTCAATCACTCTCATTTAGCCAGTAGTCCGCGCTGTTTGCTTTGCCCTTCCATAGTGGTAATTGCAACGTGCGGTCGAAACCTGCAAGCACACAAGGGTTGGATTTGAATTGTGGCACAGCGTGCTGCTGTTTTGTTGGCGCCGTTTTACACGTGTGCATGGCTTACTGGGCCTTTGGCTCATGCTTGTTTGTGTTGTTTCCTTTTACAGGACTGTTGCTGGAACCCCTACTTCGGAAGAACGCTGTCCCGGTGTCTCCACGTTGCCCCAAAGTTGGTTCGCAGGTGTAACCCACAATCAGAGTGAAGACGGCCGACTTGTATACAACAGCAACTACACGCTGCTCATCCGAACAATGCACTCCAAATGGAAGATGACTGACAGTCAGTGTTGTCATCACTAGCCTGTATGATCAAACCGCTCCATCCACAAGGGTGTACTGTTGATGTATCTCAGTCACCTATGCATCGTAATTAACAACCCAACATCCTAATGCTCAAGAAATTACGAGACAAACAGTTTGATAAGACCAAACCAATTCTGATCAACACGGTTTGGTGGAGAGTCCTTACTGTTCAGTGTTTGACACCAATGCCTGAGTACCAGAAGGCAAGTACGTACTGGGTGATGTCAATGATATGCGCTTACGATGTCATCTGAATAGTGTTACATACCACACTAATTCCGCGTCACACTCGGGTGTCGACCATTAAACCCGAAGGCAGCCAAACAGAACATATCACCGAAATTGCTTCCGACAGGATTTTACAATTATTCGGTGCAGTTGATCGTACAATTACTTTGGATAATCTCCAGACAAAAGGCAGTTGCTATCTCAATGTGTTGTAACTGGATCTACGGCCTACGAGCGCGTAAACAGACAACAGAATAACGGTTAATGAAACGGCAGATAACGGAACGACGGTCAACGGTAATGAACAACTGACTACGGAGTATGCACGACTAATTCGTATCTTCCCGGCCAACCCAACCACCCGAGGCTAACGCAGAACACAGAAAAAGACTGGCCTCCGGACAGAGCTCTTTTATGTCACTCAGTCCGAAGACAACACGGTCACAAACTAGATCATATTTAAAGGGTTTGTGACCAATCAGAAAACAAGGTCAGAAGGTGGACCAGACAAAGATCCAGACAGTACAGTGATGCCCCAATTAAAGGACGAGCGTGTAGGCGGGGTGCCAGAAATTGGCACAAAGGTTGAGAACGCTCGTGAAGGGCGAAGTGGCACATGACCGTGCCGACTATGAAGGTCACTTCAAACAGGAGTTAGGCCTTTCCAAAGGCAAATAAAACGGTATTTTCGGGGAATTGGATTCTTCCTCGAAAGACTCAGTTCCGCCAAGTGAATATCCTTGGATTGGACTGGATTGAAAAGTCACAACTTACGGACAGAGCAATCAACTGTAACTTTCTATAGAGGGTATGAATTATTTACAGTCGAAGTTCAATACACATAAGTACTGTGACCAGTGCAAAGTAAGACTAGTGGAACAGAATCCGAGTTTGTGGTCCTTAACGTCAACAGCAGAAGCTCTCGCCCACTACACCTCCTACTATATTAGCATCAAATGAAGACAAGCTCATCACTGTTGCAGCTTCTATTCACGATGTTGGATGAAAAATCAGATTAAGTCGTTCCTCTTACGTATCGACTTATCAATAATGTCCACGCCTCAGCACCACCATAAGGCACGATTCTAATGTATATCAAACATGGTACCGAATAACCACTCCCCTAATTTCTATGAAGCCTCTCACTTCAATGTCCTTTCCCGCAAAATGACCAATGCCGTGGCGTTTCCCACCGGATTCGCTTGTTCTAAGTCTGGTGGTATTGCGATGAAGCCAAAACGTCTTTTGGAGTTGCTCCGATCAAATTTGAACGAGACAAGTGATAACCAATATAGGCGAACTAAGCCGGCGATGCATAAGTGTCATAGACGATTCGTCAACTTTTCTTCGGATTCTTGTTTTGATTTGTTCACGCTGAACTCGTCGCCTGAGTCAAAAACGTTGCTAGTTCTGATTCAGGCTTCTTAGCTATATGCAGAGACACCAACGATCGAACAACGAGATCTCTCTCACGCCACACAGAGTAATTTCGACTTCCGCCAAACACGATCCACTGAATAGCTAGGCCTTACTGCATTCTCTATGGTCATATGCCAGATAGTGATGCATTACCACTGAATAGCCGGAGATCTCGACTGACCACTCACAGCCTCCACATTCGGCTAAGTGTTCCGGGTGGTCCACCTGGAAAATTTTTACAAATGGTTCCCGTACGTGTTGGAGTAGACTAGCAGGTCAATCCCAGCACCTGTTTTTGTGAAGATAGTGAATTCACTGCTACGTCATTAATATCACATTAAAACGTGTCCGAATTATTGCACCAGGACTTTCAGACACAATCGCGAAGCGACAGCAGCCAATTTGCCAGACAACCTTGAGAGAATACACAGTGAGTGTCCCGTTAGTTCCAGCCAACAGTCTCAAGACCAGGAGTTATTATGGCGAGTCCACAACCCACAAAAATCTGTGTACATCGGCATTTATTCAATAAGAGCAGAGTATTATTATGTGTGGACAAAACATTTCCGGCTAGAAAACTAAGGTGCAAAGATTTGAATCAAATGAGACTGTCCAAAGCGGAGACAAAGAGTAAGATTCATTGTATTTATGAAGTCACACAATGTTATGCAACATGCTGCTTTCGCCACGCCTGGCAACAACACATGGTTGAATGAATAGCTCTTGCGACGGATGTAATCAAAATACGACGAATTGATTCAACAGGGCGTTTCAACTAGTGTCAGTCCGGATGAAAAACGGTCGGCAGGTCACAAAACTTGGATGGTTAAAAAAACAAGCGAATGATAGGCCGAATGGATTGATGAGTGTGGACCAAAAGGATCACCAAGCAGCTAGCAAGCCATCTAAAGGAAAAGTCGTCGTCAACGACAGACCGGTGAACTCACACCACCAGATGATGCCCTGAGCATCTGAAAAGTAACCAGGTTCTAGTTGGAGACTAGAAAATACGAAACTAAACTGGTTTAGTCACTGCAAGTTGTGTTAACAACAGAGACCACGTTAGTTTCCGTTGGCACACGGTTCCGCTAATTTAACACAAAAGGCCACTAGCTAAGGTAACTTAGCACATACAGTCGTTTATCTACTAAATCTGGGCTAATCCAAAATGTCACGGCCCTACAGAATGAAAACGAAACAGCTTCAACTACAGTGCCATTTACAATTAAACTAGATCTGAGAGAAACCAAGTTTGTCAACTACTTTCTGGTGCTGAGTGTGCGCATGTTCTCGTCTGTAGCCCAGTTGCGTGAAAGGTGCCATTAACGTCGATACCATATCGGGGGTTGATACTGATGTAAACAAAGTTTGGTTTACCATTTTATTCCGGACCTCTTTACTTCCTCTTCGGCCATTACACTGATTGATATTTTGTCCACACGGTTCGAGGTGTTATTGACAATGATAACGATTGTGCCCACCCCCACATCGTCTTTACACTTTACTGGGAGAAGGCAACAAATTCGAAATCTGTCCTTGAATATTAGCTCATTTTATTAATAAAAACAGATCTGTCTATCGTTCTTAGTGCTGCGAGCTGTTCGAGTGTAAGTCGTATTGGACCGTCTAAAAAACCGACATAGATGTCCAACTGTTGTACAACCACGACAAAAAGAACGGACCCCCATATGGAAACAAGAAGGGATGGGACTTAAGTCCTCAAACGCGCCAGTCCAAGCCCAAAAAAACGATAACAAAGTGACTGCGCATCGCAAACTAACAAGTGTTGCAAGTGAGGACAAGACGGCGCCAAGTGACAGACTCAGCGTAGGAGCCCACGAATCAACCCCCTCGTGCAGCATAAGCGACGGAAGTTATCTTGGCAGACCAGTCCATTCATTTTCCCCTCAAGCCGCGACAACTGTTAAACATTAGCGCTCTTAACGTCCGCACTCTTCGACACCTAGGCCAGTAAGCTCCTCTGGCGGGCACGCTCTTGAACTGGATGTGTGGTGTCTCCAAAACTCGTCTCCACGACCCAAGAGATGTCCTTCGCCAGAATTCACGAAGTATCAACTTTCACTATCCCGCCCCCACAACGGTTACCGCTTCACGGACCACTCAACCAAACAATGATCGGCCAACAATTAGCTGCCTAATGCCCAACATTTACGGTGAAACCAAGTGGTTCAGAGAGACACCAGCGAACCATGGGTAAGCAACCTCAATGCATAGCCATGCATACAAACCTGCGCATTTAAGTGGTTTCATCGCGTGAACCCAACCGATTCTCAAGGCCAAAGACCCGACTTCTAACATCCTGACCCCAGTGGATTCGTGCGACTGAAAACAGACCCGTCTAAACTTTAAAGATCATGTGCCGCTGCTGAAAAACGAAAAATAGTGTTACTGTTGAGGTCTCGGAAAAACTTGCGCATCGAAGGGCGCGCATCAGGGGACTGAGCATAACAGCAAATATCTTACAAATACGCGTCCCAATGAAATCGTCGAATAGCAATACCATGTTGCCGGTATGGTCCGGGTTGGTTACTTCCTGCCGGGAACAGTACCAAAGCCTGGATCCTGCAAGCACCGTAGACAGTCTCCTTTTGATTCGTCCGACAAAAATGATCAAGAATGAAGAAAGCGAAGAACCGGGCAACAAGTAAGCATTTTGTATTGACTGGATACACATGAAGTTTCCCGTACGATCTTTCTTGGCATAATCTCTCTCTTTAAATTAAGAAACCTTCACGGTCTAACGGCAATTAGCCGCCACCGATATACCACTGTACATGCTTATTTCAATTGCGCAACGCTGATTGAAACACGGAAAACGCGCAGTCATAGTAAAAAATAACCGTTCGAAATAGCTTGAACATAAGCCGAATAAGCACGATGACACGGATGCAAGCGGATATTGACAATTAGGACACTTCAGAGCGCTCCCATTGCCCAGGGGTCGTTGGAATCCGTCGTGATCGGCCGTATCTGCCCAAACGAGCAGACGGAAGTTGGATTCCAAGGTTTCACAGACTAAATTACGTGAGGTGGGTAGCATGGTCAGGCAGCTCAAACCTTGACAAGATCACCTGAAGCAGCCCGGGCTTCGATGTAAAATTACCCATATTTTAACGGTCTGTGCAAATCCAGTTCACATACAACCCGGTATACCATACGGAAGTGGAAAGTGTAACCCACAGCAATGGGGTGCCTACTTTTTGCACGGAAACACACTGTAGGGTAGAGTAATGTTCAAACACAGTACGCATTTTTGAGACCCCTAAGACAACAAAAAATGCAAAGCATATCGGCAAGGAGAGGTTGTTGAACAACTTAGGAACAACGAGTCTGTACCAAACTTGCACAAATGACAAGTGCAGAGAACCGGAAAGATGCAATCGGCTCTAGATAGACGGGTGTATATCTGTCACAAACTGGTCAATGAGAGGAGACAAAGAGCGGAGAACGTAGAGAGCGAGAGAAAACACAAGAAAGGGACTCACAGCACACACGCGCGCTCTACTCGGGAAAGAACATATACATCATTTTAAAAAACTGTTAGTGAGTGCACAGAGGAGATGAACTAAGTCCAGTGTGAACAGGGCAACACAGAAAAGACGACGAGATAGTGAGAAGCAATGAATCGAGTTCCGATGGAAATGGTAACTAGATCAGAACTCCGGCATGCTATGACCATAAGTTGCCAGTCCACATCCGACAGGCCGAACTAAATGTAACGGCAAGCGCGGGTCAAGTTGTGTAGCCGTGGTGGGAGGCCAAGCGGAGTAGAACGAACTCGTACTGGATGGCATCCCAGGTCCAGCAGCGAGTTGCATAGGCATCGAGTTAAGTTTGGCTTGAACAGAGACCCTATGCGGGCTGTTCATGGAAGTCGATTCAGGACTGTTGTCACGTGATATACGGCAGGTGGGAGAGGAGGTGGCAGTAGGGGGAAATGATAACCTAACCGGCTGCGCGATACCGGCTGGTTGACCGTTCGCGAACAACATACGAACAGAGGAGATAGGCACAGACAACATGTGCTTCTGATCTGAAGTAGATTGCAACTGGTGACAAAAATTTGCAAGAATAGCTTCCTGGTGTTGGATTCGACGGGTGGCTAAGCTTATCCGGTTTAACTGACGTCGGAGAGTCTGTACGGGAAAAGAAAGACAGCCGTGACACTTACTAAATGAATACAGTTGACGGATTAACATTACATATATGCACACACACACATACGTTCGCCACGTTTGCAATCAAAAATAGGTATGCAAAAATGCCGGACAGCAAAAGGACTCTTGAGACGGTCAGAAAACATCTAGTGTGAAACAGCGACAATATAAGAGTCAAAAATGTAGTCAAACAAAAACGTCTGTACTCTAACTTAAAGAAAACCACCCAGCATTTTATCACATGCTTCTCGACTAAAACTGGGAACCTATGCAGGCAGACAATTTCACAGCATAATGTCTACAAAGAAGTTTATTGGTACCTGTGGCGGCCAACCCAAAATCAGATCACAAATGAACACCGAGATCACAATCCAACAATCATCAACTACACTGGACCGGACGACCAGTCAATCGAGTCTGACTGGTGAGTAATGTAACCACGAGTGTCCCGGCCAAAAGGTCGGGATTCGAGATGACCGCATCCAAATACTAGGCAGATCCAACTGCACGTCAGCGTCACAACTGTCTAACTCAGAATAAAAGACTCACTTGAAGTTCTACTGTTTCTTCTTTCACTTCAATCACCAAGTTTTCAACTTCCGTCAACTTTTTTAGGGCGCATTTGCGAGCATATTTACGATTTTGTAGGCGGCGTCTTCGGTTACGTAGTTGTCTGTGCTCCTCCGTAGTAACCAAACGTTTTTGAAGCATTGCACGCAAATCTGAAGTGGACATACAGACCAACTCATCATCCGTGATAGTTAAATCCATTGTCGAATCTACAAAAAAATGTACGGGAGAATCATACTTGGATTTTCAGCACGGCACTTTTTACAGTGTGACATAAAGGAGCAAACTGACGGAGCAATAAGTCGACAAGCAAACTGTCATTCGTCCTGTGACGTTTCCCACTTCACGTGGTCACCTTCGTATGAAAATATGCAAAATATGCGTATCCCCCAGAACATGTGACCACTGCCACATAAGTCGACGCACCAACACCACACTGCCAAGTCAAGCGATCTGTCGCCTTTGGTTAAGCCACCCAACTTACCACTGATTCCCAGATTGTAGTATAATAATATAAGTACTCGCATCAACCACCTTCTTTTTCATAAAAGTCCGAGAGTGCATCTACAGGATAGGTATAAGTCATCAGACTGTCCTCCTGAGCTTTCAGTTAGTCCCACATTAAGCGCAACCCACGATGAATTCTCATGATTAATTCGTAAACATAAGAATTATTAGACAGAGTTCCAGCAGAGTCTGAATTTCCAGTGGAAAGTTAAATCGTGTAACGCTTGCACCGAACAGACTCGTCATTGATAATCAGTACTCTGATGAAACACACTTCAAGATCAGTAAGATGTATCTGAATACTGAAGCGACTAGCAAGATGACGCTCCCAGGATGTGGAGCGGGAAAATGAAATTTAGTTGCTCCTCTCAAAAATAAATAGCCACAGTGGCAGTATTCGAAAATGCGAAAACTTCAAGGCGAACAAACAAAGAAAACGTCACGAAGGCATACCTAAATTGATGCTCTGATACTACTCATCATCAACAAAGCTTCGCGTTCCAAATCAAAGTACTCCACCTTCCTTATCACCTAAAAGAAGACAATGCAAACAACCCTACTAGTCGATCACTTGTAGTCAAAAGATCGCAATTCCTCTGGTTGAACGAATATTCTAGTCAAGGGACACAGTGGCGATAAGCTGCGTTCAGGATGTAAATGATCAGGAGCGTTAGGTCTTGGACGCTTGTAGCAGCATTCGTATAGACTAACGAAGAAAGTGTTAGATTCTGTCTAGAATATCCAAGTGTTACACGCATTTACAGCGGAGTAACGCAGTGAAACTTGATACAACCTGAACGGCGGAGTACTTCATTTGCAGTGTCACACATACGCACATGACTCAATCACATAATCCCATACTCACACGTACTGTATGATGGTCGAGGGTCGTAAGTAAAACTTTGTGTTCGTCTCCAAATTTATGCACGAACTGCTCTTCCCGAAAAGACCTCCCCGTTCTCGTTCAAAGGTAATTTAAGCATCACGAAAATAATACACTTAATTTTCTCAGCTTTTTGTGTACACCGGTCGGCTCATCGGCAAGATAATTGCAGCGTCTAGACCGTGCACAGACAACAATAAACGTAAGTTCCTCGGTTGCTTGCACCCCCACTCACTGAGTAGTGGTCTGCGGGACCTTCTTGGTCTCGGGGGTAATTTATTTATTCGGAAAATCCCGATTCCACCGAAGCCCGCTTACCGAGGAGCAGCATCTTTGACAATAGGCCAGAGACCCCCCAAAATTTTCGAACGGATGTACTAAAGAAGACAAAATAAAAACGCATTTGCCGTTCCAGTAAATAAATGGAAGTACAGAATACCAACTGCTACAACTTCGAAGTCTTTAGGTTGACCGAAGAGGAGGTCACAGCCTGAACAAGTCGCAGTTTTGGTATCAACGATAACAACTGCGTACTTTTCGAACTGGATGTCGCAGACCAACGCAAGGATAAATCAACCAAAGATTCAAAGAAAAAGCGTAGTATTATTTCCTGAATCCCGTTGAATGTGTTGATGATTTTTACTCAACATTAATTCCACAGGCAAACAAGGCTTTCTCAAAAAACTTTGGGATTTTTCGCACATCAGTAAAATGTTCTTTCCTCACAAAATTCTGCAGAGGCCATCAGTTTATATTTTAAATGTTGTACGTGATGAAAGATGACTTTCCACTCAGTTTTTCAAACGTAGCTCAACTTCAACTGCAAGAAAAATGAAAATATTCATCTTTAACGCGAACAAACGGCCGTTGAAGTAGGCTAAACGCTCACTGAAATACATCAATTGTGGATGCTTCGTTCGCAAGTACCGAATTTTAAGGGACGTAAATACTGCAGGGTTGATCGATGAAATCGCTCAAACAAAGAAAGTTGTTAACTATCATTGATGTCAGAACTGTGCATCCAGTAGCAACAATGAAATCCTCAATTGTTGAATCTTTGAAGAACCAATGTACCGAATTAACAGCTTGTCAAAGCTGCAGTGAAGCTACGAGAGCAAAACAGAAAAAACGACTGAAAGAATGTAGTGGTAGAGCAGTTATGCTTTACATGCACGTATGCGAACTGTTCACGTTTGGCCACCCAAACGCTCTATTTTTAATCGTGGCAACACGTAACTGCTTTTCTCCGGTGTGTTTTAAGGTTGAGCAGCAGTACGTAGATTCCAGCCGCGAAGAATCCCATTTCACTTCTTTTCATCAGTAAACTAGAGTTGCTCTGGCTGTTTTATGTCATCGTTTTCATGACTGTCAAATTTTGCTACCTTGATATGATGGTTAGGCTAGCACATTATATTGACCCGTCGATGAACACCTTAAACAAGCGTAGCCCCGAGGACAGCTTAAGTGAAGGTTAACAAAGGGTTTTAGCAAAGACGTTGTGGCAGTAAGGGTATAGTTGAAGATGGTTCAATTAACATCAGTTAGAGGCTGCAACTTGGTAGGCGGGCTAAACGTTATGAAGAGCAACTCAGCTGACCTGAGGCGGAAAGCGTAGAAAATGAGGTCCGAATGGTCAGGTATCACATTCCAAAGAGATCTCCATCGGAAGCAAAAATAGCTCTACGGTTTACATCAGTGAAATTAAGAATGCCTCAATACGAACCCTTCTTCAATCTCCTTTACAAAAAGAATGGGGGTTAACATCGGAAGGGACAGAAATTTTTCGGACGGTTTAGGGAACCGGACAGGCACTATGATTGAAGTTTGCAAACAAATGTTCTAGTTCTCGAAAGATATCCAACCACTGAAGTGTCAGCCTTCTTAAGGCGCCCATGCCACAAAACTGCCTAATATTGCCCGATGACTAAGTTCGGAGAAGAATATTCGCCAGCAGACTAATCCCAATTCAAACGCAGATGCACTTGTCATATCTTTACTTCGTGACGCGCGTTGCAGCACCTGTACTTCGATAAGTAGCTGACGAGCGTAGTTCTTTACACCCCAAGGCCACCTTCGAATAAGTTGCACGTACTGCCGTGAGGCCGCTTCGTTCATACAGAGGTCTCACGGGAATGCGAACCGGTCGAGATTGAGGGTCTATGGATAACCGCCTCCAACGATGTTCGTCGGTAGTATATCTTCAACTGCTTTCTTCCACATTTACGACTACAGAGTTTGAACGACTTGCACGCTGCAATGAGGTCAAAGGAAGAGAAAACAGGAGACGGAAAGGGACGTCACTGGTAAAAATAACTATGTCTACACTTAAACAATCAACACTGAAATACTCAAAACTTGTGACTATTACATTCACCATCATCACCATGGAAAGTGACACATCAGCGGTTCTTTCTGGGAAATGGCACTTTCTCCAAAAAGTTCGCCTTATTTGCCGAGAAAAATGGATTTTCATTTTGGAAATTTGAATGCCCGCCAGAATTCTCGAACATCCGAGAATTCACGCTCGCCTCTGATTGGTCCGTTGGGTGGCCTAGGCCCAAGGCCGCTCAAAACCTATAAATACAGTTGCTGTAAACCACTATTTTGCCTTCGGGCTGAGCAGCAAATAAAGCTCGTTTGAAGGCCGTCTTTTTCCTTACTTGTTGGGGGATCTAAGTTGCGAGAGTTGGGTTCCGATATTGCGCTCTGATTTTCGTGCAGTTTTGCGATATCGTTGCGTTCGTTCGTGATAGAGATACTGCTCGCGGTCTTTGCGTTTGTTCTTGTCTTTCTCTGTCAGGGAGGGAGGTTGTAATAGTTCTCACTGATGCTTAACCGTCACATAACTAAAAAGAAAACACAGTAGAAGAGAAGAGAAAAAAGGAAGGAGAAGGAACCTAACTACTAAAAATAGCTACGTCTATATTCGAAACATTCAACATCAAGGTGCCTACACCTTGCAAACAAACAACCGAGCTGTAAGTGAAAGTAAGGCGTCATCAGCAAGACAAGCTTCCTTACGGCTTTCACTACTCCGCGTCATTAAGTGCACTCACTTCACAGACAACTCGGCCAAACGAACAACATTCACGCCACTGAGCTCGATTAGCCGCCATCTCACCTAACGTCTCAAGCCACCGACTCTGTGAGTCGCGAGGGCCCCAGCCCGGGAGACGAACCCGATCTACAGTGGCCAACCTCTTCGTGAACGATTTCATTTATCTACGCCATCTGTCCACCTCGCACCTTGCGCCAGTCGGCCGCAGCGTCGGCAGAGTGCTCGGTGTGGCAAACGACTAGCTGGCATCCTTAGTACATGACCTAACCATCTAAGTCTGTGCAAATGTAAGGATTGAACAAAAGAACTCGTTTGACAATCACTACCAAATACCCGCTTCCTAACCTCTTCGTTGCTTACTCGTTGGTGCCACCCGATACGAGCGATCGAACGCAGACATCGGTGGTCAAATACCTGAAGACGGTTCACGTCTTCTACTCTGGGCGGCCACGTTCACAACCTTTTTGTCACCAAAGGTGTCCTAAATCAGAGAATACCGCTGTACCGTTAGAGATACGCACTTCTATTTGATTCCCCACACCTCCACCGCCGCCGCCGATGCAGCTTCCCAAGTGCACCAATCGGTCAATAGCCCACAGGACTTCAGAGAGAAACCTCTATGTCGTCAGATATGTCCCAGATTAACGAATATCGCCCTAGCCTTGGAAATACGCACCTTTGTTTCATTCCCTACACTGCCACCGTTGCTAATACAGCTTCCCAGCTACACAAACCGGTCAACAATCTTCCATGATTTCATTATCTAACATAAATCTACGTAATCACAACAATCTTGCAGAAGCACTTTGCATTTTGAGGCTGCAAAGCACATTCCGAAGTACTTAACAGAACGCGAAATAGCGTCTAGCATTGTCTTGTGCTACTCGGAACTTGTTAAACAGCAACACCCTGTCTTCAGCATACTCAAGATCATTTAGTCTTCCACCAGGTAGGAGACCCACGCCGGTATCTTAGAAGTGCCACAAATAGTCCTCCATTATTTCGTCTATGGCAAAATGAGATAAAAATGGTGAAAGTGGACAGCCTTGACGTACGCCGCTCCTGGTGCTGAAACTGTCAGACAGTTCACCGTAAACCCTAACCTGAGCTGAAGTATGGGAATAAAGCGCCGACAGTATGTTCACATACTTGGTCGGTACACCCCTGCGTTTAAGCGACTCTAAAAGTGTAGATCGATCCACCGAATCGAACGCACCTTTATAGTCGAGGAATATGGCGATTGTTGGCCGGCGGTATGCATGACGCTGTTGCAGAATTTGGTAACAGTAAAAATTTGATCAATTTGTTCACACTCAGGGCGAAACCCTGCCTGTTCTTCCCTAATGTTTGCCTCCCGAGCTGCAGTGAGTCGACGAAGTATAATGGATGCCAGAACCCTAGTAATGACTGGGGTTAAACTAATTCCTCTATGGTTTTCGCAAGAGCCCCGGGCTCCTTTCTTAAATATGGGAACTATTATCGAGTGACCCCAGCACGGAGGGATGGTCTCCGTCGTCCACACAAGTTGAAACAACTGAGTCAATGCCTCTACTAACGCCTCTCCACCTTCTTTGAAAAGTGCCGGCATGAGATCATCTGGGTCCAGCAGCCCTATTACGTTTGAGAGCCGAAATGCAATTGCGAACCTGTCTCAGTGGGTGGTTCCAAATCTACCGACCAGGGTGCTACATACAAGTTTGTGGCGGCAACACAGTAGAAGCAGGAGGCCAGCTAAATTGACCCTCAAAGTGTTCCGCCCAACGCTCTAACCTTCTGGACTATTATAATGAGTGTGCCATCTGTCTCGCTGATAGCTTCACTGACAGACGGTCGCCTGGGACCAGTAGGCACGGATCAGCTTGAAGAGTCTGTGGATGTTCCTGAAGCAAAAGCGGTTTCCATTTGTTTAACTTTCTCCATTAACCAAGCCTTACGATCGGTGATCAGGCTACGATTCAGTTTCCTACGAATATCTCTCCTAAACTGCTTATATGAACTGCCAGGAGAAATTTTGCGTTTTGCATCCAACAACTCTAGGGATTTTTACGAGATTCAACGTTTTTTTCAACCCGCACGCCACAGTACTTGCCTCATGACTGGCCAGTGGGATTTCTGTCCAGTAGCTATTGGGGGTAAGAACCTGTAAACTTGCTTCCTGTGCTTTACCGACGGTAAAGCCAGTTTCTCAACAGCTAATCGTTGCTGTCGGTGGGGTCGTTGCCCAGCAAAAGTAAGAACAAAACGACAACGTACCAACGCATGATCTGAATCCAAGTATGTGCTCCAATAAGAACGACAGTCTGAATGGAACCCCGCCACCTATAACTAACAGCTATGTGGTCTATCTGAGACCAGGCCTGATTCGGAGAAGGCGGGCGCCAAGTATAACAATGACGTGCACGATGCCTAAAACCAGTGCTGGCTAAAAATAGCTTATGCTCAGCGCACAGCTGCAACAATCGCCCATCCATTATCCGATCGATGTGATGCTATCCCAAACCTACCACCTAAACGAGATTCGGCTTCACCAAGGCGACCGACCTGGGCATTCATATCTCCGGCCAGAACTATATCAGAGCCACGTGTCGACCGAAGGAGAGTGGCCAGATCCGAGTAAAATGCGTCCTTGACGCCGACGTCACTAGTCAGTTGGAGCATAAGCAGACACGATGAAAAGATTTCTGAAGGTTTTGCATCTAGAGCTGGTTTAACAGAACCTGCCAAGCGGACGGCACAAAGTCTACTGTTAACAGGAATCCAATCTACTAATGCGGCTGCGGCCGTCGTGCTGAGAACTATACCTACCCCAGCCTGACCTGTAACAGCGGCTGTGGAGTCACCCGAAGTGTATAACCAGTATCGGGTAGACAATGCGGGTGCTGTTAGTTCCATACGTTGACTACTGTCCTGGATTCTAGTCTCCGAGATACAGCAGACATCGACATGCAACGAGTCTAGCGTTCGTGCGAGAGCGGTCCTGTTGACCTGTTTTAGAGTGCGAACATTGAAAGCCATCTATACTAATTCGCTTTCTGGGTCTAAGCAAGGGATGACGGGCGGTCTGAGACTGATTGGTAAGAGATGGGAATTACCGACATAGTGTTACTATGATTAGCTATATCTGTTAGTGGACCTGCAAAGTAGTCATCAGGGATGGGGATCGGGATGGGTCTGAGAGCTAAATTTGATAGGATAGAGATAGAATATAGATAGGGCTCAGCAGTAGCATGTTTTCGCCTATCCACCCTGCTGTATGCAGCAGATAGGGCGACCCGGTTTATACTGCGAGACGGCCGATGCAGTGTGGAATTAACAGTGATGTGAGTATTCATGTTCGTTGGCCAGCAGGTCATAACACTGAGAAACTGCCAAGACGCCCAGACCTAGACAGGAGAACGATTAGGGTTCTCAACCAAAGCCTTTGGCTCAAAAGCCTGTACCGCAAGGCAGCGGTTGGGTGGCAATGTACCAGAACTGGTACTTTTTCCGGAAAAAGATGCCAACCTTCTTCCAACCCCCAACCTGGAGGACCAGGAGACTGGTTTGTCAGACCTCTACCTATTGGTCTGCCTTGGTATGAGTGATTCCGTCGGTATGCTCATCAAACCCTCCAGGTTAGCCCGATGTTTATCGGGATGTACAGGCCGTCACACCACATCAAGATCCGGTTTTGCTATGACTGCCAACGCGCGAAACACGTTTAACTAACATGGAACATCGCAGGCTATACCTTAGGTAAAGCTAGCAAGTGTTACGAGGAGTATGATGAGGATAACCCTGTATGTCTATCAAATAACCTTTCACTGCCTACAGAATCACAAAATCCCTGAAACTACCAGTGGCCGCCAACATTGAGGTCACCGATGGTGATGTTCTAAGCTAGCCTAATGGGACGCTGATGATCGCTCGACAACTTTCGATACATGGTTTCAGTTGATCACAAAATTAACTGGACGATGATGCAGTGGAATAAACCGGGCAGTTTCGTTTTGTTTAACGCTGGTTCCTGGGGACTTCAACCTCCTTCATCACTAACGTAGAGACGCCCGCATGCCATACACTGAAAAGTGAACCGACCGGGGAAATTCAGCCTACTACCTTGCATTTGAGTAATAATCAGTGCATTCAGTGGGGAAATGATCAAACGTTTTCGCATTTCATCGCTGTCACGCAACCCGTATTATTATTCCACTGGACTTACATCCGTACTTTCGTGGGCGTGCACAACTCTTGATGTGCACCTAAGCAAACAGAAAGACCCTATTCTTATGCAACATTCCAATAAGGTATGGTGGACTAGAACATGTCTTCTTGAGCTCCGCGTCAGGATGTTAGAGAACCTTATTATGGTTCACTTGCTAACGACAGGAGCCGAGGGATCAGAAGCGTGACGCCGTTGATGATACAGCCCTTGAGTGTGGGTTGCACATGTAACGTCGGTTGGAGGAACCCTGATAAGAACCACCAGTATATCCCCAGCCACACTTCAATAAGGATAGAGGAGTGCATTCGATTGGAGAGAGGATTATTTCAATGGACGAGAAAGAAAATGCAGTAGATAACAAACAAGGAAAAATGGAAAGGACATAAACGACCAACCTGTACATCACTGTTTCAGTCGTGCATGATCGATGGTGGTAAGCTAACCGATCTTGGTTGTACTGGGTACCCGCCCGCAAACGGTTACCAAGTTAAACGTGTCAACCTACCAGACTTCAGAGAAGGCTTCTCGAACCCATGGGGTCCAAACAGATGAAACATTTCTACTTGAGTGAGAGCAGACATGAGGCATCAGTTAGGCAATAAGAAAGAGAGAGAAACTGTGTTGACACAGCAGCCGGCCCTGCTGGTAAGTTAATGTTAGCATGCGCACAGTGGTGGTTATCGAAACAAACACGGGTGAGAGTGTGGAGATTGCTTAATATATACGTGAGCATGAGATGCGCCGTCGGTTAGTCATGAGGAAATGTTTTGAGGCGGTTAAGCCTTGTTGGGTAACAGTGACTGCATAGCCCTTAGACCCTTTTCGTGACGCGATACTGAGTGTAACTGCGTGTACAGTAGGGAACATACGCATACAAGTCTCAAGAAAGGGACAGACGCATGATCAATAAACTGTTGCGAACAAGATTGAGGGGTCTGAAGGGTCTTGTGAGCAGCCTAAGCCTAGTGTTGGCCGTTGAAGTTACCGACTTGCAGTTCGGTTTGAAGTCTACATCCCGCAGCAGCGCTTCGGACTAGTTAACAGATTATCCAGAGGGCAGGCATTTCATGGTAGGAATCGTCGGAGTTTAGTCACAGCCATGTATCAGCCGGAGTTCCATAGGACTCACTTCTCAGTAGCCAACTGCTTACATTCATTAGTGATTTCCCCTGCTGCTATGGGCAGACGACTCCAAAATGTGGAGAGCAACCTCGTCCCATTAAGACACACTCTCGATGCATGTCAACCTAAACTCAATCTCTGAATGGGTGGACTAACCGACTCCCATTCAACGGAACCAGGTGTAAGGTTCAGCGGTTGCGCCACAAGCCCTCGTACTTCTACAGCACTTTTACGGCACGTTATCATCCTTCAGCGTGATCCGAAAAAGACTCGCACATTCGTTTCGAATGGTACGAGCTCAATAGAGAACCACACGTACATGACACGAAAAGTGAATGCCAGACTCCACCTACTTACGAGGACGCCAGGGACTCTACATCTACCTCTATTTCATAGTTCCTAAGTTCGCCCAATTCTTCAGATCAACACCCAAGTCTGTGTTCCATAGTACGTTAAACAGTATCAAGAACTAGAACGGGTTCAGCGACGCGTGACCAAGTGGGCCGTTAGCCTACGTAGCTTGGATTACTCGAAGCGACTGAACATTTCGAAAACATTTACCCAAGTACAGAAAACTGAGGGGCGACTTAGTTTTAACCCATCGCATTCTAAGTGATCTGTCTCATCCCAACGATAAGTAGTTTGACACATCTAACACCATGCACTTAGAAGGCACATCCTTAAAGTAGACCAACAAATGGAGCGATTACTTTGCAGATAACGGTTTTCTTGATAAAAGTCCGCCACCATTGGAGCGCTCTATCCCAGAAAGTAGACAATGCTCCTAGCGATCAGTCCTACGAGCAAAAGTCGGGCTTGCGTAAGTTCGCGCGACACCATGTACACAGTTCCCTTTCTGAATTAGACCAAATTAGATTCCGTCTTAACAAACAGGTGTCGGTTTGTGTGAATGTGCTTGTACATAGCATGGCATAGCACATCTGAATGGGAATAGACCCACAGAAAGTGTAGGCTGTACGACACGTATGAACGTTGGATCGTACGGGTGTATGTATGAGTTCGCAAAAGGGGATGTGACCAGAAATACGCATACGCGAATGCAAGCTTGACTGTGTTAAACTGTTTCTTTTGCCTACTGGAACACGCTATCGTCGGTTGACGTTAATGTTCCCTCTAGAATAAAACACAAGACAATGCCAGCTTAACGGTTGCTGAACCAAAGCGATCACTAAGCTGGGAAAACTTTGACCTCCCATGACTTTTATTCTCCATATAACTGTGAAGAGCAGTGGTACGTCGGTTTACATGCTACTATAATTCGGAAAATCTTAGGCCCGTATTTCAGGTAAAAGTGAGCCGAACCGAGGGCCATGGGTTGATATGCAGTAGATGATGATCAGATCACCTCGCAGTCGTCAATAAAACAGCGACTACATTCCCAGTCTGTCAAGTCAACGTGAACATGACATACCTTTCAAAACGTGCACTAAGCGAGTGTCCATAGGCATTACCCTCTCCAGTACAATTTTGTCACGCACAAGACACGGCACGAAACACCCGAGGTGAGGCCTCACAAAAGAGTTTGAAGAACATATTCCCCGTCAATACGCAGAAGGCGTGACGAACCATCCACAGTACACGAATACCTTTGCTGATAGCGCAGTGCCACTGACTGCCGGCCTTGAGGTCATCGGAGATAACGAAACCGAGGTCCACGTGCTGCCTCACAAGTAGCTCTGGTTCTCCTAGTGCACATGTGGGTATGACAGTAGCAGCAAAACCAACGCGTAATCCTGTATTTTTTACGGTTTATTGGCAGCAATCATCCTGTTAACCACATCCAAAGCTAGTTTAAGCATCTCTGAAATACCTCCTATCCTCCTGAATTATCCACGATTTGTCACATTTTGAGGTCATCGGGAAACACCAATGAAAGCACTTCCAAGAAATCAAGAGGCTCACTTAGGTAAAGCGATAAGAGGAGAGGCCCTAAAACCGAACCTCAGGGCACCCCGTTCATTACAGCATATAGGAGGAAAATACTTGTTTCCACACGGACACACTGCTCCTTGCCCTGCAAAAGTGCAGATATCCATCATAAGACCATCCCACAGCCTCTTGTGAGGTACCTTGTCAAAGACCTTACTGAAGTCAATAAAAACTACATCAACGGCATAACCACGACCCAGTGCCTCCACCCATACCCTCTTTACAGTAGGATTTGTGAGGTCCACGTCCGAAGCCATGCCGGAATGGTCTGAGGAGCTAAACACAAGTCAGATGAGCTTCAATCTCACTTCTTATTAACCTCTCGAGGAATTTGACCACGACGCTGGTCGGGCTAACAACTCGACAGTTATCAGGTATCGTCCTGATCCCGTTTTTTAAATGGGACACATGACCGCCTCCCGCCACTTCGGGGAGAGGACTCCGTTTCTAGTGGGCTTCGGGAAAACAAGAGCAAGCGGGCTAAATAAAACCACCGCAACTTAACGTAGTTTTGGTTTATGTCCATCAGGTCCAGGGACTTTTGTGATGTTCAGCTCCCTCAGTGATCGAAGGTTTTAGCCTTAGAGATCTCCACATCCTACAAGGAGAGACGTCCTTTAATTTTTGTTTCTGGTTTCCTGGATGGAGTCGCAGGTTCTACTGAGAAGGTGCTAATGTATTGGTCCCCCAATAAGCATGCCTCATGGGAATCAGTGAACGTTATGCACTTGTACCTTTTCCTTCGTCTACATTATTCATCACGTTCTCTATTTTGTATTGCAGCTATATGGCTTGTTTACAAGTTGAATAAAGCCTATCGTTCCGGCAACTCACATTCTCTCTTAGTACCAATCTGTTTCGAATCACCACAATTTATTCAACTTGTAAAATGGCTGATCGTATCTTGCGTCCTGATCGTTTCGACGCCGACCCTCACTCGCCTACTGCAACTGATCAGTGGCTTCACTGGCGGAAGACATTCGAGAACTTCCTTTCTGCTGCAAAATCGCTTGAAATAGACGCTTTGTCTACTCTCGTTAATTATGTCAGTTCATCTGTATACAAACACATCGCGGAATGTGACTCCTACAAAACAGCCATGTGTACACTCCAGAATCTCTACATTCAACCAAAAATACAATTTTTGCTCGACATGTCCTATCCACTGCTAAGCAAGAGAACGGGCAAAGTCTGAGTGAATTCCTTCAGAAACTCAAAACGTTGGCCTCGGACTGTGATTTCCAAGCAGTCTCTGCTGAATTGTATCGTGAAGAATTTATTCGTGATTCATTCATTCGTGGTTTGAACTCTCATTCTATTCGTCAGCGACTACTCGAATATAAATCCTTGGACCTCACTTCAGCCTTCGATGTAGCTAGACAATTGGAACTAGCCCAACAGCAATCACTCTCTTACAATCAACAAGTCTCCCGCATCATGTCCCAAAGGTATATGACATCGAATGTACGGCAGCCACAGGCAACTTTCCAAAACAGAATGGCTCTTTGTGCTATTTCTGTGGATTACGTCGGCATCCGCGAAGGCAGTGTCCAGCTCGTGATGCTGTCTGCAAACGCTGTGGAAAGAAAGGGCACTACGAACGGGTGTGTCAGTCTTCTAAGACTATACATTCTGCTGCAATATCTGTATTATCGTCTATCACAGTTGCAGCGGCTCCCGCGTGCTTGTCAGATGCTGTCGTTGAGATTTACGTGAACGGTATTCGGTTACAGGCTCTCATTGACACAGGCAGTTCGGAAAGCTACATATCTCATTCTGTTGTTCGGGCACATAAATGGAAAATCCATTCTTCCTGTCAAAGGATCACTATGGCATCTACCAGTTTATCCAGTTTCACACTCGGTCACTGTTTCGTTTCAAACAACTGTCATACAACTCTATCAAACTGTCACTTCTCAACAACCTGTGTACTGATGTATTACTAGGACATGACTTCCTCAAAAGACAAATGCGTTGAAATACCTTTTTCTGGCTCTGAGCCACCGTTTTCACTTTGCAACATGCTTGCTATTTCTGTTACTCCGCCGTTTCTGTTTCAACATCTGTCGCCTGACTGTCAGCCAGTGGTCACCAAATCCAGGCGCTATTGTTTATCCGATGAACTCTTTATCAAGTCTGAAACTGAAAAACTGTTGAACGCCGGGATTATTGAACCTTCTGCCTCACCTTGGAGAGCCCAAGTCTTGGTGACGTCTAACGAACGGCAGAAGCGTCGAATGGTAGTGGACTACAGCCAGACAATCAATCGGTTCACTTACCTAGACGCCTACCCTTTACCCCGGATTGACGATCTTATTGGGAAAATTTCTCGTTATGAGGTATTCAGTACTCTTGATCTCCAGAGTGCGTACCATCAGATACCCATCAAGACGGAAGAGATCTACACTGCTTTCGAAGCAGCTGGCCGTCTCTATCAATTCACTCGTATTCCCTTCGGCGTCACCAATGGTGTGGCAGCGTTCCAGCGTACTATCGACAATATCATCCAACGAGAGAAATTGTCTGGGACCTTCGCCTACTTGGACAATCTGACTATCTGCGGCAATTCAAACGAAGATCATGATCGTAATCTCACACAATTCTTCAACATCGCTCGCAAGTACGGAATCACTCTTAATGAACAAAAGTGTTATGCGGACGCGCAACATCAAATTGTTGGGTTATGAACTCTCAAAGGGTGTCATTAAACCGGATCCGGAACGTCTCCGACCATTGAAAGAGCTACCAGCCCCGTCAAATCTCAAAGCACAAGAGAGAGTTATTGGTATGTTTGCTTATTACTCTCAATGGATCTCACAATTTTCAGACAAAATCAGTGTGCTCGTCAGAAATAAGACCTTTCCTCTTCCCGAAGAGGCTCTGACTTCGTTTATCAATCTTAAGAAAGAGATTCAAGACTCAATGATCGTTACTGTTGAACCCAGAGTGCCCCTGACAGTTGAAACTGACGCATCAGATATCGCCATCGCCGCAACGCTAAACCAGAATGGACGACCAGTTGCATTTTTCTCCAGAACTTTAACACCATCCGAATGTAAGCATTCTTCTGTCGAGAAAGAAGCCTACGCTATTGTAGAAAGCTTAAAAAAGTGGCGGCATTTTCTTCTGGGTCACCATTTTAAACTCATCACAGATCAGCGCTCCGTATCCTTTCATGTTCGATCAAAAACAGGGAAAATCAAGAACGAGAAAATACAACGTTGGCGACTGGAACTTTCCAACTTTCAATATGACATTCTTTACCGTCCTGGCTCTGATAATCGTGTGGCTGATACTCTGTCGCGCAACTTTAACTGCTCTGTTACTCATGCTGTCAATCTAAAAACACTTCATGAATCATTATGTCTCATCTAGTCCGTGCACGCAATCTACTCCACAACTTCGAGAATGTCAAACGGATCACCGCTCAATGCAAAGTTTGTGCTGAAACCAAACCCCGCCTTTTCACTCCGCCACACACACACCTCTGATAAAAGCAACCCAACCATTCGAGAGACTAAGCATTGATTTTAAAGGACCCATCCCTTCATCCTCAAATAATAAATTCTTCTTGATAATTATCGATGAATTTTCCCGCTCATCATCATCATCATCATAGACAGCAGTACATCAGTGGTTCACACTGATGCTTAACTGCCACGCGTCCCTTTTGCCTATCCGTGTACCGACACTTCTTCCTCTACAATGATTAACTGCCTTACCGATTTATTTTCAATTTTTGGTTTACCTTCATTCATCCATTCTGATCGTGGTTCTGCTTTCATTTCGAAAGAATTACTTTCATTTCCTCCACGATAAGGTATCGCAACCAGTCGTACTACAGCCTATAACCCACAGTCAAACGGGCAGGTTGAACGTCTGAACGGTACCATATGGAAAACTATACTGCTGGCACTCAAATCAAAATGCCGTGGTGTTGAACACTGGGAAACTGTGCTGCCAGACGCGCTTCATTCTATACGTTCCTTACTGTGCACTGCGACCAACTGTACTCCACACGAGCGAATGTTCTATCATAACCGTAGAGCTTCCACGGGTCTCTCCTTACCAAGTTGGTTAGTGAACTCCGACAAAGTCCTCCTCCGAAAACAAAACCGGACGTCGAAATATGATCCGTACGTAGAGGAGGTTGAGTTGGTAGAATGTAATCCGACATATGCTCGCGTCCGCCATCTCGACGGCCGTGAGGACACAGTATCCTTACGCAATCTGGCACCAGCTGCAGAAGATACTGTAATGACCGACGAAGCAGAATTAGAGAAGGACAATGAAGCGCCCGATTCAAATCAGTGGCTCCTCCGGTATCAGCGTTTGAGGAAAATCGTGACACTGATTCCAATAATCACGACGTCTACGAAACTCTTCTGAGTCAGCAACAGAGAATGAGACCCTACGTTCTGAGGAGTCGAGAGGTATAATCCCTACATCACATTACTCGTAGTTGTGCTCCATGACTCACGAAAGTCCTGCCGAATTTACTGCCAGAGGGGGTGAATGTTATGCACTTGTACCTTTTCCTTCGTCTACATTATTCATCACGTTCTCTATTTTGTATTGCAGCTATATGGCTTGTTTACAAGTTGAATAAAGCCTATCGTTCCGGCAACTCACATTCTCTTAGTACCAATCTGTTTCATATCAACACAGTGAACAGGATTTCCAAACTGATTCATGAGCGAAGGTAGCAAGATACCCTGCCTTACACGACGTTTTACGTAGCCGAGAAAAGGTTTTGGGTTCACGAGAGCAGTGTCAACCATCCAACTTTCATACCGTAACCTGGCAGCTCCCGATAAACTGCTTGCAAACGCCTCGAGCTACCCTGTAAACCTCGCATGTGGTAATCGAGGAAGCGTCGATATATGCCTCCCAACACTCGCCCGCTTTTGGGTCGCCTTCACACCCTCTTGGTCAATCCACGGAAGTGTTTGGATGACACGTTTAACGGTTTAAAGGGGTATGCAGGGTACAGGAATCGACATAACGTGGTTGTGAAGCTTCTGCCGGGCAGTTTTCGTACAGTTATCATCCATGAACAGGTACGACTGGCGAACTGCGGCGGTCCTCATAGCACCCATGTGTTCTCCAAATGTTAGGAGAGCTAGGTTGAGCACTGCACCTAACCCTGGTAACATAGCATCGAAACAACATATGACTGCGGTTGTTGACAAGCCAAATCGTACACATAGCAAGCAGATTTCGCGAAGACGACATCCAATCTTGGGAGAGTCTGATCCGCCACAAACTTTGTTGGTTCGTCAACAAACTGCATCGATGTTACTTGAAAAGTAAGACCCGGGTCACTTAAAAAGCTTTCTGTTGCAGCTGAACAGCAGGAAGACCGCCAGCTTAACCCTGGCACGTTGGAGTCCCCTAGAACCAGACATTCGTTTGATATGTGCCCACGGATAAACTGCAGAACAACTGACGAATTAAAAGTAGGACTTCCGTAGACAACAACCAGTCGGCAGTACTCTGTGACGCATGTTCATGCACAGCGCAAGACCTTCGACAGTTTCATCGAGAGAGGTGAACGACTCGGCCTGTCATATCAAGGTCATTCTTGAGGTACAGAGCAACACCACCTTCCCGACGCTGAGGTGTCCGAGCATATCTGAACGGTAAATAGTCAGTTGGAAGCAGCGCAATGCCGCGCACCTTTGGTGATGGCCACGTTTCGGTTAAGGCAAGGAGTTTCGATCAGCGGTCACTAACTGGGATCTGAACCTCGTGCATCCTGCCTCTTAGACCACGCACATCATTGGACCAATGAGGACTACCTGAAGGAAGCTAGAATCACGATCCCCGGATGGTGAACTAGCAACACCGAGTTTAAAAAGGTGGAAAAGGACTATTAGCGCGCCATCGAAAATCCACAAGCCTGTGCTTTTGTTCACTTGCCCCGCGTAGTAACCACACGCCCTTAAGAGCCTCATTTCGTGAGACAATCGGCAAGAAGCAAATCTTTGTGGACACTTGCTCCAGATCCTGTTGAGTTTGAAGGCAAGGCGTAGGAGTGCTTTGCGTTCTTCAGTGGCAGAGAGGACTATCTCTAACAGGTCGTGGGTTTGAAAGGCCAGGTAGATTGTTACCCAGTTGCAGCGAAACGTGGCCACTCAGGGTAGAGGACGTGAACCGTCTTCAGGTATTTGACCACCGATGTCTGCGTTCAATCGCTCGTATCGGGTGGCACCAGCGAGTAAGCAACGAGGAGGTTAGGAAGCGGGTGTTTGGCACTGATTGTCAAACGAGTTCTTTTGTTCAGTCGCTACATTTGCACAGACTTAGATGGTTGGGTCATGTACTAAGGATGCCAGCTAGTCGTTTGCCACACCGAGCACTGTTTGCGGACGCTGCGGCTGACTGGCGCAAGTGCGAGGTGGACAGATGATGACCTGGCGTAGACAAATGAAATCGTTTACGAAGGGGTTGGCTACTGTAGGTCGGGTTCGTCTCCCGGGCTGGGGCCCTCGCGACTCACAGAGTCGGTGGCTTGAGACGTTAGGTGAGATGGCGGCTAATCGAGCTCTCAGTGGTGTGAATGTTGTCGTTGTTGGCCGAGTTGTCTGTGAAGTGAGTGCACTTAATGATGCGGGGCAGTGAAAGCCGTAAGGAAGCTGTCTTGCTGATGACGCCTTACTTTCACTTACAGCTCGGTTGTTTGTTTGCAAGGTGTAGGCGCCTTGATGTTGAATGTTTGAATATAGACGTAGCTATTTTTAGTAGTTAGGTCCACTTCCCCTCCCCTCCTCTATTTTCTTCTTTCTTCCTATATAAGTTTTTTCTTTTCTTTCTTCTTCTTGGTTGTGTGGCAGTCAAGCATCAGTGTGAACCACCGATGTATTGCTGTCTATGATGATGATGATGATGAGTTGCATAAGCTCGCGGACTGTGCGCGTTGGAAGCTTATGGGCATGAGCCAATCGAAGTCGACCATCAAGCGATCACTGGGAAGATTCTTCATGAATTTCTTCACAGTTCAAAAAATTAGACTGGAATCCATTTAGGGTGGAACACCTGAGAAGCAATAATCGTCGCCACCAAGAGAAAAGTGTTCCAGCTCACATACTCCACGAAAAAAATACGCGGAAAACAAAGTAACATCCGAACCGCGAACCTCGAAATTCCAAGTCCACTAACGGAATTTTCAGCGACTTCAGTTGTTTCTTCCCAGGTTTGAGGTTGCAGAAAAAACTGGATGACTCAAGTCACCCGGATCCAGTCAGTTTGTCCGTTTCGATATCAGCGGCTTTCTGTTGACCTGAAAGGCATTAATTAAAAACAGGGTGTAGCACCGCTTTTTGGAATTACAGTAAGTACTAAGAACAGAGCAAGATTACTTGCACAATGAGTTTTTAGGTAAATGTGAATCAAGCAACGCTTTAACGCGATCTCTAGAAGCGCTGCTAACGATCTCAGAAGTAAGGCTGCCCCAGAAGTCCATAACCTTGTGAGAAAACAACTGCTGCCTAAGGAAGGTCCGAGGACGAAGCTTGAAAAGCTTCCTGTTGTGTTCCTCGCCGGCCGTCATCATTCGCTATGATAAAGAATTGTCCAACCAGACCTACCCCAAAGAAGTGTGTGAAAATTAAATAACTGCGGAGTCGTCGAAATCCAAGTGGACACAAATCAAGAATTTCAAGCCGATGCTCGTACGCGATATTTCTTAGGTCCGTGACTAGTTTGCTAGCCGCGCGCTGGACACGCTCGACAGCTAATATGTTTTTCTTCAGGCCGGTATACACGACCTGATTAGCACACTCGGGGAGCGGTCTTACATAAATCCCTTAAAGCGTTTGAAACGCTCTCTTGTCTACGTGGGGGGAAGTGCGCTTATTTAGCAGCAAATCCCTTTTTGCCGCCATCTCATGGTGATGCACAAACGATAAGTTAGACGACATCACCATCACGACACCATCAGTTAGACATCATCATCATAGGCAGCATGAATATGCTTTCTATGACCAGATGCCCAGGTCTTTCTTCCCACCGACTTTCATCATGTCTACTCTGCCGAATACACGAGGAATCATGAAGGCATTGCCAGAACCTCCACTGAGGGACATATGTGCGCACTTATTGTCATTTAGTGGGAGACTCCAATCGTCCGACCAGCGCTTAATCGCGTCAAGATCAATCTGTAATGCACTGGGATCAGTGGCATTCTGGATTTTTAGGTCGTCGGCGTATAGAAGGCGTTGCTGGAAATGTCCGGAAGGTCGTTGATGTAGATCAGAAATAACAGAGGACCTAGCACTGACCCTTGAGGAACTCCCGCAGAAATGAAAGAGGGAGATGAGAGATCTGATCCGGTTTTAACTCTAAAAGTTCTATTATCGAGAAAAGAGGCAATCCAGCGAAGAACCTCTCCTTGAATACCATAGGCTTCCAGTTTGTTTCAGAGGGTCGTGTGGGACACGGTCGAAAGCCTTGGCAAAATGGTAGCATCTGAGATGAAGTCACTGTTTTTGGCCTCCGTCAGACTATCCGTGAAAATAAGCATGTTATTCATGACCGGTCGGGAAGGAAGCCATGCATAGTAGAAAAAACGATGGTTGGATAAAGTGGTTGAGGATGGCACTCTTTAATAGGCGCTCCATTATTTTACACGGAATGCCTATAAGTCTGATAGCTAACCGGAGAGGGCCGGTCGCTTGCTTCAAATATGGGCGTGACCGTCGCCTCTTTCCATGCACTAGGGAGAATGCCAGTCTGGAGTGTCTGTTTAAACAGCTTATAAAGGGGTTCTGCCAGACTAGCAGCTGCTTCCTTGAGAATCCTGGGATGGATCTTGTCAGGACCCATTGCACTGTATGAATTAACCTTGAATAAAAGGTCTTCAACATCTAGCACAGAAAACTCAGCGGTAACCAGTGGTTGTCGGAACTTCTGTAGCGGACAGAGTACCAAGAACAGATATGTTGGCTATGGTAACATGGTTGAGGCATATGGGCGTAGTAAAATATATAAGGTACTTGAGGTCAGATACACGGATACTAAGTAAGTGTGTGTTACCAACATTAATCTGATGTTTCAACATGGACTATACCCTGACACAGTCAAATAGGATTCATTCTTCTAAGTCTGTGCTTCTTAAGAAACTGCAAAGTGCTTTCTTACTGATCCGACCTACATATGGTTTTCAGCGATTTGTTCACGGGTTCGAGGTTGGGGACCCAATTCACCCGGATCCAGTTTTGTCCGTTTCGATATCAGCGGTTTTCTGTTGACCTGAAAGGCAGTCATTGAAAACTGGGTGTAGCACCGCTCTTGGGGGTTACAGAGAATACCGAGAACAGTAAAAACACTTTTCTAATAGAAAAGAACAAAATACTAATTTAACATTTTGTTTTAAGTAAATGAGAATCTAATAACACTTTGAAACGGTCCATAGAGGATC